>OX453250.1:13217867-13468928 GCA_949709985.1 Luffia ferchaultella | reverse complement strand
GAATAATATGTATTTGAAGAATAAATGTAATAAATTTGCTCTCTCACATAAAGTGTAATTTGATTTATTTTTCATTAAAACTCTCGCAACTTTGTAACAAGCATATCGCCTTGCGAATGATGTGTTTCGATTTAAAACTAATACATACATTCAAAATGTCCTTGTTCTGTACCAAAGAACAGGGATATTTTGAAAATACGTTGCGTCCCTAAAAAACAATTATTTTACCAGCTGGTAAAATAATTTTTTAGGGCCTCATCAAATCTTCATTTTCAATGCTAAAACGAGAACCTTTCCCTAATTTTCATGAACACCAATTTTCATGAATTTTACCCGTACTATTATTATAATAATTAAATGTGAAATACAGTCCTGAGTTTTTGTGATATGTGGTCACCATATATCGTATCCTACTTCTCGGCATCCATCGAAGACCCCATACCGCGAACAGGTTCTGAAGCCACAGGACGTCATGTCGTTTGTTAATTAATAACGTTTTTCACAAAAACCCTAATTTCGTTCATAAATAGATTACTAAATAGCTGCAGCACATCCCTTGCGGTCTTAAAATTATGTAGTTGCGGTTATAAATCAAAATTAGTTAATCACATAATCGTTTTTTTTTTTGTGTTTATCAACTTTATAGAAATATAAGAAATTGTTAATTATTTACCTATTGATGAGTAAATCACATAAAAGTGTTTTTTGAAAATTATATATTTACTCAAATATAAATAATATTTTGTCATTTAATATAGATGTAACTGTTTATCTGTCATTAAATTATTCACAGTTCCACACTTGATCAAAAATTACTGTCAACAAGATGTGGTGTGAAATAATATTTTAATTTAATTTAATTGATAAGTAAGTCAATTCAAAGACAGTATTCGTAATAGATTATACACAAAAAAAAGGTTAGTATTATTTTGCATTGAGATTCATTTGATGGAGTACATTTTCTCTTTTGCTTTGTTCTTGACATTTCTGCTTCTTTCAGTTTCTTTTGTTGTTATTGTTTTATATTGTTTTATACCCCACTGCAGGTGTTTAGACCTCGCCTCATGATGAGGGGAACTTAAATCCACCACGCTGCTCCAATGCGGGTTAGCGGATTGCAACGACCGCCATCTGTTGACAGCAACCGGGATCGACTGCTTAACGTGCTCTCCGAGGCACGGAGTCAGTGATAGTTAATGTACTTAAGTCAGAAAAAACTCATTGGAACACGCGCGGATTCGAACCATTTCCACATGGCCATATAGATTTGAAACAGGTTCGCTGCGGCTCGGGCTATCACGACACGATTGTGTCGTAAAAATTCATGAGAAATGATAAATAACAGATATAATTAATCCTAAACTGTAAAAAACGTAAGGAGTTTGATCGAAAGTAAGGCTACCACCATAGAGATAGCACAGCTCCCTGCCCGCCACCCAATAGAGACACGGTAAGACATTTATTATACGAAACAGAGCGTTCCGTGTAGCGGGGGCGTGAGATACGTTTGCATGGAAAAGTGTCTACACAATTTCATACTTACACATGAAAAGTTACACCACTCAACGTGGTTTTTAATTTTTAGACGTGTTTTTACAACATTTGATTGCATGATTCGGCGTTTTCGTGATGAAATACTTGCTAGCGGGCTTTTGCCGACTAATGAACGCTCGCTCTATCGATAGCGTGTTGTCGTTCTAGAGGAGAGCGGGGTGAGCGCGTTTCGCTACTTCTATGGCTACCACTCTACATTGATGGTGAAAAAAAAAATGATTCCTATTTTTTTTATTAAACTCAACGATAGGTAATAATAAAAAACAAGTTTAAAATAAAAAAAATAGTTTAAAAAAATTAACTAAATAACACATTCTCTATTAACAAATCGAACTAAAAAGCAGACAATAACTTTGAGTATAAGAATAAAATGACTAACGAGAAAATTAATGTGAAAATGGAGTAGATAATTTGTACAATATTTTCATACTAACTCAACTTGTAGTATTGCAATGAAATATTTATAATAACTGATTTCGAGCATCCCACGTTTTTTTCACAATAACATTTAATTATTTTCTTAATCATTTTATTCTTATACGAAAATTTCAGTTTTTTACTTCGATTTCAACTCAATTCAATTCAATTTCAATTTTCATTTTTGGGTCTTAAATTTTTTCTCAAGGTAAACAATCGTTAATCCTGGAGATCCTGATCAGGATAGTGGGATAAAACTTATTGAATTATGTTATTGTCATCTGTTCTTGATTAATATGCCAAATTTCAGTTCAATCTGAAGTTTTGAAGAGCATGATGAACTCATATACAAAGGTTCATGTCCGTTTTACTATCCACTGAGGAGTTCCCTCGCGAGCAAACTTTTCTAGGTGCGTCATCAATTGATGGTGAAAACCATGGTTAACTAATAGAAGCTAACATGTATACAAAGTTTTGTATCCATGTCACTAATCATTGATGAGTGCCCTCATTTGATGATAATCTTGGCTTCAACATCATTTTGTGATGAAAGTTATGGTTAAGTGTCAAAATCCAACGTAATATACAAAGTTTTCGTCTTCGTGCTATTAACCATTGAGGAGTGTCCTCATAAGGAGACAATCCTGGCTGCAGAATCAGGTGATGTTTATCATTATTGTGTATTGTCATCGAAGTTTTTTGAAATTTGGAAGAGTTAAGCATCTTTCCTAAATTTTAGCCCGATAGTGTCAGTAGAAATGGGTGAAAATGGCGTTCAAAGATCTCGTCACATATCAACAATCAAATATACAGGTGGAACTAATAAAGGCAAATCAAAAAAAAAAAAAGAAAAAAAGATTGACAAACAAAAGAGAAAGAGGTACTGAACTGTTTTGTCTTTACCTATTTATATATAGGCGATTTTAAAACTATACGTATATATATTTGTGTGGACGATATTTTGTTTTAAAACATTTTATTTCGTATTGAGAAAAAAAAATTGCTTATATTCGGATCCGGATGCAGTAAGTCGGCACCTATTTTCAACTGAACTACACTAACTATAGTTAGTTATACACATAAAATATCGGCAAAAATTGAAATTTCAAAGTAAGCGCGAGAGCCCACTTTAATAAATAGTTCGATGTTAATCGAAAAATCTATGTCGCTGGCTCTCAACTCGAAGAACTATTCGGTTGATAACGCAAGGAATGCGCGTGACGAATCTTTACCTTGTCGACATCGATAAAAACGGTACTATCGTAGCTATAGAACGACAGGTGCGGCTGCAATTGATTCTCGATATCGAAGAATTGAAACACGATCTATTGAAAAAAATAAACTCAACGCAACTGAAAAACCATTTACTGGTCCGGTTAATTCGGGTCGATTCTTTGTAATAGACGTGTTCCGCTCGCCTACGTATCGATGTTTCGTTTTAATCGATAGTTTAAGCTGTATTTTAAAAGTGTTTGTCAAAACTATAAGTATTTGGAAACGTTCGGTTGCGTTGTTTATCGCTTTGAAATTCAACATTCAAATCACTAATACTAATGGATGCACTGTACTTTTACTCTTATAAGCATATCTACAGTGCATGTGGTACTTCACTGTAGATATGCTTATAAGAAAATTATTTTTAAGATTCGAATTTTGCATTTATGCGAACCTTTCACGACGTTCTTGATTTATTTTTGAACGAACGGTTTACCATGCGTAAAAAATAATTTTTGAATTAATTTTCTAGGCGTGGTAAACTGCTAGTTTATTTTAATGTATTTATGTAAAATACTGAATAGTAAAATAACGCCCAATGATTGATACTTTATTCAGAGGTAATATTATATAATTATATTTACTCTAAAAATCAAAGTTTACTATACACTCGGGATCAATAATAATCAAAAATTATTTTAATATGTAAACATGTAAGTCAGTTATCGATTAGATACGTAGTTTTTTTTGCCTTTTTACTATTTTATAAGTAGGTATGCAAGTGAATATATAAACTTACACACTTATGTATACCTATTCTAGGCATATAATTGATATTTTTAGATATTTAAAACTCTGTGACAGGTAATTATAATAAAGGAAGTAACATTATAAAAACGTCTACCAGATTTATTGAGTAACATATAATTATCTTAATTAATGTAAATTTTGTCAAATATTTTTTGTTCACTAATGCTATCAAAATAACACTATACAATAAATACAACAAATCGATAGTCATTATTAAAACATTGTTGAAAAAAAAGTGTTCATACTAAAACATGTTTTATTCTAATAAAAAATGTGTTACGATTAGTACTAAGCAAAGTCTATCGACTTATCGATAAACCATGTGTCCCTGCATCATCGAAAATAATCATGCCTGTTTAGAACGGTGGAGAATGACACTTGGAAACGGTAGCAACTTCTCGGCGGGGGGCGTTACCGTCGCCATCTTTATTTTTATTGTTTTTTTTTTTGCCCTTGTTTGCCCAGCGCCGACGTTTTGGCTCACTGAACGGGCAATCAATAAAATACTGACTGGAACTATCGAAAATGTACTACTATGTACTGTTATCGAGTCATGCTTGAATGGAGTTGGAAATTATTTTGGCATTTTTTTAATGCTTTCATTGATTATACCATTTACAGTTACTATTTATAGCATCTAACACTGCTCCATTTTTCACTTTGCAATGCACACGTTCATTTAGAACTGTCGTGATATTTTATTAAACAACCGATTTCGATTAAAGATATCTGTTTGAGTTTAGTTTCGTCGACGTTTTTGTTTCGGACATCGATTCATAACGCAGATCACTCATATAGCGACAACACGGTTGCATCATTTACTCGATCATCATGTTGCACATCTAGACACCGAATGTCAATTATACTGACCTCATCTCAAATGAGTGAACTGTAAAACACTTTTCGCGTTATATTAATAGCGTAAATCTTAACCGGAGGCCCGCGCCAACGGAATTATTTCGCATCAAGTAACTCTTAGGGGTTTCTCGACATCTTCGAGCCGGTGACACCCTAGTGTACCTCCTGGCCGCTTCGACGAAGTCATTGGAACTTTCGGGCTAACGACACGCGTCCCTATTATGCTTCAGGAGGTTGTTAGTGGGCGGGACTCCTACATACCCTGCGTGCCTGGGCACTGGGAACTGTACACGTTTATCCGCCTTCCCTTCGCATTGGTAAAAAAAACCGAATGTCAAATGCTTGTCATTACATACGAGAATATTACCTATATGCACTGTGTAAACGTGGGTATTTTAGTAAGTGCAATGCATGCGAACGTCGTATCTGAATGTACTTGATCAATGATTCAGCTTCCATTTCTTATGCTTATCATAATGATGCTTTTATTGATAATGTTAGACGTGAATTAATAAAGCAATCAAGCATAATTTATCATCATCATCATCATCAGCCCATTTTACCCCACTACAGAGGCTTAGGTCTCCCCCAAGGTGAGGAGGGGGTTTGGAGTTTAAATCCACCACGCTACTCCACTGCGGGTTGGGGATTGTAAAGACCGCCATCTATTGATAGCGTCCGGGACCGACTGCTTAACGTGCTCTCCGAGGCACGGAGTCAGTGATAGTTAATGTACTTAAGTCAGAAAAACTTTTGGTACACGCCCGGATTCGAACCATGGCCCTATGGCCTTATAAATTTGAGACAGGTTCGTTGCGCTCTGGGCTATCACGATACGTTATAATTTATGCTCAAACTCAATGGCCTTAGCAAAACGGTGATTAGAATTAAAAGTGGTATGGCGTCCAACAGCTTTACATACAGCTCGCCCCAAATTTCTAGTTCGCTCTGAAATCGAAACCAGTAGAATTGTAATAGAAAAGAAGCTTATCAGAAGGTCGAGAGCGGGGTTCACACTTGTGCTAAGCGCACCTGAGTCAACCAAAAAAATCAAAATTCAGAGTGAATTAGGAGTTTAGTGCGAGCGAACATGGAAAAGTTAATGTTCGATACGTTTTTTCCTATTACGAATTACCGTTTCTATTTCAGTATAAGAAAATTAGTGTTTATTAGTTACATTCTGTAGTGTGGGATGTCTGTCGCCAGTAATGAGCTTAGACAAGGAGTTACGAGCGATGGACGGAGTCAACTTCGATCGGATACAAGGATTTTCTTCAAAATAAATAGATGTTCACCCCACAAAAATGTATTCTTTTCTTTTACTATAACATACAAAGATTTGAAAAATGTCTGCATTATTGTTTGACTTTTTAAATTTAAAACTAAGGCGAATATGAACCTCTTAAACAATGATCTTTGCGGCACTACATCCCTCCTTTTCGTTTTAATACAAGGAATATTTCTAAACATTCTCCATTTAAAGAACCTTCATTATATATTGTTTTAATTTTACAATAACTGTTCCATATACCTATCTTATTCATTTGAACGCAGAGTGGCGTATATAGAAAGTAGGTGAACAGTAAAAATATAAAAAATAGTGATGAGTAGTATCGCTATACTAAGGTAATATATTGCGTGAAAACGTTTCGTGGCCACAGGTATAATTTCAAAGAAACACTTGATAGCTTTTTTTTTCTGCTCACCCTACTTTTTAAAGCACCTCAATATCTACACGACGACACACAGGCATCTTGTCTAATCTTTTCTGTTGCGGAGTTATTACTAATTCTTTGGTCGCACATGTATTTCGAGGGCATTCTTCGACCCTTCTCCCCTTTACCCCCCGCTCGATGACGTAAGTGTACTAATAGATATAAAACACCATTTATTTTCAAAATAT
Organism: Luffia ferchaultella; assembly: GCA_949709985.1. Classification (NCBI taxonomy): domain Eukaryota; kingdom Metazoa; phylum Arthropoda; class Insecta; order Lepidoptera; family Psychidae; genus Luffia; species Luffia ferchaultella. Next base: position 13,462,171 of record OX453250.1, on the reverse strand, counting down.
GTACACCACTTGGTGGTACGAGATATATTAACGTTTATTGCGACAGCAAAAGCTTTTCATGGCTGATTCCGTCAGGACTTTAATGCCTATGGTGCTTTTGAAAAACGTTTTTAAGATCAAAATTACATAATATTCTTAATATTTTGTTTTTAATTACATATGAAAAATACAAACATGAATCACAACAAAACGTGACACATTTTAGGTATTTTTTTATTTTCAAGTAGTTACTGTCTGTCTACCCTCTATGTACACCACTGTACAAGCACTGGCGTAAATAATATTGTGTCTTGTTATGAAAATCCACCCAATTCCCCAGTCTCGTTTGCCACTTTGCACAATAAAATAACGCTCACTAATTCATGAAAAGAACAGTCCAATTTCCGTTTGAGCCTCGCGCCCCTCGAAAAGACTTCAAAAAACCTAATAGAGAATTATAACAAACACGGCCCGCCGGTGGCAATTTCACACTTTATTAATGCAAGTATTAGAGCTAATTCCATCGGTTGACACGTGCCGAATTTGCTCTGTTCCCATAAAACCTCTGCCACCCTCTTGATTTTACACATTTATCAGCCGATTTGCAACTCTACCTAATTGTCTATAAAGTCGATATTCGTCTTTTCGGTACGTCGTGAACACTCCCAACATTATTTTACGAGAAAATGGCACTTAACGTCACGATCACAAGATTCAATTTCCTATAAAAACGGATATTAAAAACGTGCCCATAATTTTACCGCGAAATGGCTGCAGTTTCCCTCCATTTTTTTGACAGAAATAGCGCTGCAGCGATTCATAGATAAAGCGGGGGGCAGTGGTACCATACATCAGAGAGTAATGCGGTCACGCTGTATGGTATTAAGTGTCAGTTATCGTGTATACGGGGCTTTGCTTTCTGCATTGCATCTCCCCCAAAGCAATAACATGAACTCAACTTGGATTGAATATGGTATTATAATGAAATGATTCATATTTAAGTGAGTGTCCCCCTATACCGACGTGTTAAGAGGAAGTTACGTTTCTTATTTAAGTGCTGTTGTGACTTGTTATTACTTTGCTTTGTTAAAAATATATCAGCAAAGTAAATAAGCTTTATTAGCAAATTAAAACCTGTTAAAATAATTAAAATAAGACCACCATTTATCAGCCTATTAATGCCCCGCAGCAGGGTCTTAGGCCCCCCCTCGGGATGAGGGGATTGGAGCTTATTCCACCACGCTACTCTAGTGTGGGTCGGTGGATCCTAACGACTGCCATTTATTGATGGCAACCGGAATGGACGGATAATGTGCTCTCCGAGGCACAGATTCAGTGATACTTACGTACATACGTCAGAAAAAAAATCATTGGTACATGGTCTGGGATTTGAACCACGATCTTCTAAATAAGAAGCGGGATCGCTACCACTCGCTATCACGACTTAGTTTATAACTTAGTTTATTATTAAAATAATAAAACTATAAAATTAACGGGAATATTAACATTCAAAGATTTTTCTTTGCATTATTACTTGGTATCTATCCTACAATGTTTTTTTATTACGTATTTGTTAACTGGTCTGCTTCCATTCCTTTGGCTGGTTCTCGGCCTTTACTCCAACATTGTGGAGCTTCAATGTCTGTCTTTCCTACAACTAACGTGACCCACCTATATCCATTTGAGGGTTACGACTCATGAGCAATGTCGGTGATGCCAGTCCTTCTCCTGCTCTCACCTTTGGGTACGCGATCTCTAAGACATATTCCGAGGATAGATTCGTAGGTCGTTGCCCCACTTGGTGGCGATGCATCATCTTTTTTGGTTAGGGCAGGATGACATTGTGGCGGTCGGGGGAAAACCTGGCGCAGAGTTGCTCAACGGTGGCGTGCATTGGAGGAAGCCAGAGGAAGCCTAACCTGCAGTGAACCTGTACGGGCTGTCAGTCGTGATCATGATAATTTATTTAAAAAATATACTTCCGAACATGGCAATAAGCTATTGCCATGTATATTTCTTATGTGCTAATATATATTTTTATTATAAAAATATTAGCGTTTTATGAAAACCAAACTGTTTCAACCCCATTTCAAAGGGCTGTAATGCTGCTATAAAAGTTTCACTTCAAAAAGGCCTTAGTATGAAAGAAGTTGAAGTTTTGGGATGTACCATTCAAAATTTACATGGTAATTAATAAATATCTACTTACTTTATTGTAAGTTACGTCACAGATTAGTACAAAAGATACAATAATAGTCAATATGTTACAATAGTTACCTACATGCTTCTATTTCAGATACCTACGAATTTTTGACGTGACAACGTCTAATAATTCGATGAAGCCGGCTGCACGCACGAAAAAACATGACGCATGCGGCGTTACCTCGCTCTGTGGCGTTCCATTTAAAACAATTGCTCGACGCACATTCATACTTGTAAAAACTATGTACATTGTGAAAAAAAAATTGAGAATTGTATTTATGCGTACAAATAAATGTAACTTAATCAATTCGATTGTGATTTCCATTTACCTCCTTCTTTATATCCATACAAAATATCTATCAAACAAATAAAATTAAAATTTTCTTTTGAAAAATGTAACCATTCTATCAGTATTTTCTTATGACGTTGTCACGTTCAACTATCGTCAGTAAACTGACTTTACAGACAACCGATTTTTTTTTTAAATTTTTGTAAGTGTATATGATATGTTTGGACATACTTCCGACATTCTTCGAAATTTTTCTTTACAGCACGACGATTCCTGATTTACAATATGGCAACCCAAAATTTGTCCAATAATATTAATCAGTCATTATCAATAAATCATTACACTCATAGACACTTGACACACATAGACGTAATATTTATAAATAGTTGCGACAAAATGTCGTATAACTAACTTATAAGTACATTGTTATAAGCAACGACCTACTGAAGCATGTTGTAAGAGCACGCTAAAGTAAACCTATATAGCTTAGCTATCTCACACCGATGATGGGACAAACCATCATTGGTTATAACAATAATTTACTATATTTAGCAATATCTTCTGCTTCATGTATAGTTTGTCCATTATATTAACCCACACCCTTTGACACGTGGACACCGCATAACGACAAAAGTTCACAAAGAAAGCCGCCGGCACTTGGCTGCCGCCTCAAAGGATACCGACGCTGGCGTCTGACGTCTAATAGAACGGATAGACTTTTAGTGCCTTGGTAACTATTTTCTAATCTTAAATCTTAAAATTAATAATTTGAAAACGAGAGAGAGTACTCTCTGCACAACTTATAATTAAGAAAAATCCTTTATTTGGTAATCACAGATAGTCACGTCTATTTTATTTATAAGTATAGATAAAAAACACCCTAGATTACTCTCCGAAAAGTCTTATAACCGCCTATGAAATTCCCATCAAAATCGGGTCAGCCGTTCCGAAGACAAACAGATAAAATAATATATAGATTATATGTCCTTTTTGAAGAACCATTCTAAATATCAGTGACTTTGTTTTCAAATGGAATCCAACCAAACAAACTTACAAGCTTTGTAATTTTTGTGTAAATATGTATTTAATTTAAGACCACCATTTTGTATATAGATCCTTACCTGTTAAAACATCATTAACTCACCTACATGATATCGACTGTAATAAATAATGAAAAATAAATAAATATTGCAATATTTCTCACATTCGTTATGCAATAGGAATTTATTCAAGGGACAGATATTCCCAGGACGACCTAATCCAGGATAAATCGATGGAGAGATAACACGATAACAGCATAAAGGGATATTAAAAGGATATAGGCTATAAAAGTCACGTGTCTGACATGCGTCGAAGCAAGTAAGCTATTGTAGTACGAAGGACTGAATCGGATTAACAGTTTGATGCTAACACAACAATGGAATGGTCTGTTGTTATTTGTCTTTAATCTATATGGTTGTAATGTGGTTGATTTATTACATTTTAATTTACACATGTTTTAGATCATTTTTATTATTTGTTTTACAATTAGATGCTAATAACAATTTTTATATTCATATAGTATACATATTTATTTTTCATAATTTTCATACTCTATTTAATTACCTATACATAAAGTAAGCTTCTTTTTTGTTAATATTTTTAAGGCACTGGGATCATGCCCTTTTAGGCTATAAAGAAAGGAAACCTGGGTGCCACAGAAGAAACGTGAAAGTAGAATAAAAGTAATAGAAATGAGAGCATAAAGAAATAAGATTGACGTAAAATTGAATGATAAGAATAGTGTGATAAGGGGTATGGCGTGAAAGAAGATGAGACGATTGTTGATTGGGAATATTTTTAAAGGTCGAATAAAATAAATGGGTAGATGTAAGGAATCGTGAAAGACCAGTAAATCCGTAGATGAATTCCCAAGATGGTTGTTCGGCGTGCCCCACACAAATAGCAAGAATAAGGGCCGCACTTACTTGGTCATGCCGGTGCGATCTTCATTTTTCACCGCTTCAGGAATGATACAAGCACGAAACGCGAGGAGAGATCCAACAACAAAATTGATTTAATTAGAAACAAAGCGGTATCTATTGTTTCTTTTCGACGAGATTCGGGCCACAACTCTTATACTTGCGTTACTATAGCTACCCGGGTTTCCACAGTGCCAGCCCTGAACTGACCAATCGTGAGGCAGCACGCTCGGAAGTTACTTTTTTTAACGAAATATTGAGGTGATTTGGTCATGTCGAGTGAAAAGAGAATAATGTGCCGTGAAAGGAGATGTAGTAACAAGAATTGAAAAAGGAATGTTGAGGTGGTTCGGTCACGTGTATGAGTGAAGAGAGAATGCCTAAATAATTTATGAAGCAAGAGTGAATGGTAATGTTGGAAGAGGAATCCCAAAGCGAACGTTCCACTATCAAATCGAGGACATTGTGAACAAGGCCATGTCAGGAGTAGGTAGTAAATAAAAGTCGATAAAATATTTAAAATAAGACCACCATTCAGCCCATTAATGCTCCACTGCAGCGGCTTAGGCCACCTCTAGGCTTGAAGAGGCTTGGAGCTTAATTTACCACGCTGCTCCAGTGTGGGTTGGTGGATTTTAACGTTTCATCATCAGCCCATTTTTACCCCACTGCAGGGGCTTAGGCCTCCCCCAGGGTGAGGAGGGGGGCTTGGAGCTTAAGTCCACCATGCTGCTCCACTGCGGGTTGGGAACTGTAACGACCGCCATCTATCGACAGCGTCCGGGACCGACTGCTTAACGTGCCCTCCGAAGCACGGTGTCAGTGATATTGTGTACTTAAGTCAGAAAAACTCATTGGTACACGCCCGGATTCGAACCATGGCCTTATAAATTTGAGACAGGTATACGTTGCGCTCTGGGCTATCACGACATTAACGTTTGCCATATATTAATGACGACCGGGACCGACGGCTTAACGTGCTCTCCGAGACAGTCAGTGATAGTTATGTAGATAAGTTAAAAAAAACTCATTGGTACATGCCCTGGGATTCAAACTACGGCCTTTTAAACACGAAGCGGATTCGTTACCACTCGGCTATCACGACATCAGTTATAAAAAAATAGATAAATATAGTAAAATAGATATTCCGTGAAAATCATCTTAAAAGTCCTTTTATTTGTGGAAATAATACGATGAAGTTGTATTTCAGCGTTTTGCAAATGGATCCACAAATACTACACTGCTTGCCTGTATGTACATACATAAATATTGGGACACGTCTGTAAACAAGGCGATGTCTAATGAATAACAAGTGTTCGAAGTGTCAGCTCGCCCACAAAATACCCTTACACTACAAACTACAAACAACGAACGTATTTTTACTGTTTTAGGAACATTCGCTTAACTTAAATTTGGAATACGAGTAGGTATATTTGGACTTCACCTGCGCGGACTACACGTTTGTATTATTTTGGCTGTACCACAAATTATTTTATAATACTAGTTACTTACATAACTAGTTTTTTTTATTGTACGTATAGTATTTATACATAAGATAAAACTGTAACGACTCTCTGTACATTATAAATTTTCAAAGCGATGGTACTGTAGATAGTTTTGGTATCCAACGCAAAAACCACTGTACGGATTTTGATATGTGTGAAGATAAAATAGTATATGGGTTAAAATATAGGACACTTTTTACTGCGGGCAAATGTCTCCTTCCCACGAGAAAATATATAAACTGGTTTCTTCAAAAAGTATGCAGAAACTAAATCGAATATTAGTAGTGTTTGTACAGGCGAAACCGCGAGCGGCCTTTAGTCACAAATATTTGTCCTGCTTTATCATCTTCTTCGTTTCCCTTGATATATTTTTTTTATTATGACTTAGGTACTTTCCTGCACCTTCTTTGTCCTCGGAAAATTAAAGCGAATAATTTTAAAATTAAGATTTTTCCGGGCGCTTTCTAACGGTTTCTCGATATAATTCGTAGATTTCGTAGTGAAGAACCACTGAAGAACACTCTGAGATTTTATCTAAAGATGTTTTATTTAAAAAAAATAATAATAGGCACTGCTGCCATTTTCGCAATCTTTTTGCAACTTTTGCAAAAGTTGTTGCAACGGAGGCTTTGTATTTTTTTCTTGTTGTGTTATATTTAAGCATGTCAAATAAAATGTTTTTTGTGGGTCTATGATACGTCTTTTTTGGGAATAAAATTTTTTAAGGTTTTTAATTAATTACGTTGTAAACAACTTTATTATCGGATATGACATAAACAAAAACGACGTTTTTTTTAAAAAAATTTCAAATTATTATTAATTATTCCAAGAAAATTTTATTATTATAACAAAAAATAATCACAAACTCCCACTTCAGAAAACGGATATTGAGCTATTTTATGTATTACATAAGGGTAGTTCGGAAATAGAACGGATACAGGGGGATGTAGGCGAGGGGTGGGATCGTCAAGTGAGTTTTCATTTTTCCCCGCGCGTGTCGTTTTATTTTTATTTATTTTTCATCGCCCCAGGCGTGAGCGTCATTACGCGACGTATCGACCGTTTATAGTGGTGTAACACCAAATAAGGCTATTACTTTTTATTTTATTCGTAAGTATAAAAAAAAATATGTAAAGTTTTCAAGTTTATTTATTTTATAGCATTTCACTTTACAAACTAGATTTGGTTAATTTAATACATTTTATAAGAGTAATAATTTAATCAAAACACAAAATTAACATCTCGGGCAAAATGTATCCTTACACCGAACCGTCGTGAATCGTGAATGTCTTGAAACGATTTGCTTTCAGATTTATTTTTACTTCATGCTTGAAACATTTTTGGTGGATTGGAAAATAATAAAGTGTCTCATACTTATCATCTTATACAACTATGGAAATCATGAATGAAATTATATACCTCATTATCATTGTTACATACAAATTTTTTATTAAATTGCATATTTTTTTTTTTTTTTATTTATTTATTTATTGTATAAAAATTTACAAAAGAAACAAAAACAGTATAACATAAACTTTATATAGTTTTTCCGTATACCGTTCTTCATACGTTGATTATTTTTGCCATTTCTTCCACCTGTTGTCGCGGCGTGTATACCTACCTACGTCTGTGTGAGTGAGCGGTCTAACTTGTTTACAAGTTAATGAAATGTGATACCCATATGTACAGTATGCTCTTTTATTTATTAATTATTGTTAAGTGTTAATATTATGTTAATGTAAATATTAGTAGATAGATTAAAACAACAATAACATATAGATACATTTGAATATTACCTACCATGAAGGTTCCGAAAATAAATTGTATAATTTTAAATAGATATAATATATATATGTATTGAGTCGATAAATATATTATTTATTTATGGATTTGTCTGCACTTTGCCAAAACAATATGATTTCAATTCGCGTTTTAAGTTTGTTTTATTTATATTGTCCTTGATTTCATTAGGTATTTCATTAATCAAAGAAGGTATTTTAAATTTAAGTGTGTTTTTGCCATACAAATTGTTATATTTGGGGACATGAAATTTTTTATTATGTTGTCGGCGTACTCTGCTATCATTACAGGGAGTCAATATATTTTCGTTGAAGAATTGTTCACTTAAAAGAGAGTAATTAACCTTTTCGTGAATAGGAAGTACCCTACAATATGAAAAGAGACTAGTGAAGTTTTCTTCATACTGCCTTTTAATTTTTTGAGGCACAATCTTTTTTAGAATGCGCAACTGGATTTCATAAATTCTATTAAGATGAGATTTATAGGTTCTTCCGTAGCTGCTGAGTCCATATGTAATTATTGATTCCCCCAGAGATTTATATAGTAATAATAAGATATTAAATGGAACTTTGTGTCTTATTAAAGTTAGTTTAGAGAGAATCGCTCTGAGCTTATCACACCATATTAATGTGCTCTGTCCATTTGAAACGGTTGTCAATAACTACGCCAAGATAGATATGTTTCTCAACAGACTCTATAGTGGAGCACATACACGATTGTGCACTGCCATGCAGGCATGAGTGATCATGAGCAGTAAGTTTCATATTGAAAGTTTTTCTGTTATGACTTGAACTGACGTACATCAATTTGGTTTTATTTGCATTCAATACGAGTCCAGCATCATGAGACCATTGTATTAATCTAGTAAAATCTTGCTGTAAGTTAATAAAAGCGGTATTGATGTCCTCATGTGCAGACAGTAAACAAGTATCATCAGCAAATTGAAATATTTCACACTTTTTTACTACGTTAGAAATACTATTCACGTAAGTGATGTAATGCAATGGACCCAGCACAGAACCTTGGGCAGTTCCTTGGCTGACCAACACGTTATCGCTATGTGCGTCAGCTACTTTGACTGTATAACAGCGATTACTTAAGTATCCTTTGCACCATTTAAGTAAAGGACCCCTAATTCCACAATCCTCTAGTCTTTTTAAAAGTGTGTCATGTTGTAGTGTGTCAAAGGCCTTACTATAATCAATGAACACAATTAAGACTTGTTTTTTGTCATTAAGGTTTTGATACACTAAGTCAGTAAAGGCTGTTAAAAGCTGTGTCGTATTTTTATGTGGCTGGAATCCAAATTGTTTATTACTCAATATGCTATTTTGGTTGTAGAATGTGTAAATTTGATTACTTATGTACTTTTCTACTATTTTATCTATGGTTGGCAGGATTGTGATTGGTCGATAGTTGTCATAATCTACTTTGCTACCTTTTTTAAAGATTGGTCTTACAATTCCTGTTTTTAGTTCGTCGGGGTATTTACCTGTTTCTATACATGTATTAATAAGTCTGGCAATAGCATGCGCAATTTTGTCACATATCAGTTTTATATCGGATGCACGTATGCCATCTATACCAGGAGCCTTATTATCACTGATTGATTTAACAATTTTTTTTACATTAAAAGCATTAGCTTTTCTGAAACGAATTGATACATTAGCAGGATTATTGTATATTGAATCAATTATTACTACATTTCGGAATAATTTTTTTAATGTTACTATCAAAGTTTTTTGCAAATTCATTGGCTATATCTATTGGTTTTATCATATTATTTTCAAAAGCATTAAGCAGTACATCATCAACAGAAGCTCGTATTCGCCCTGTCAGTTTATTAAGTAAATCCCAGAGATTCCTTGGATTGTTTCTATTTATGTATATTTCGTTACGCGTATGTCTATTTTTGGTATTTTGTATGATTTTGTTCGCATAATTTCGCGCTTTGTTATATTTTTGTTTCAGTATCATATCGTTTTGATCTTTTATCCACTCGCAAAAGAGTTTATCTCGATACGAACATACCTTTGTGACTTGTTTTGTTATCCAGTTATTTTTTATTCTTTTAGGGTTTCTGTTTATTTTTATTTTAGTTTCTGCCTTTTCATAACATGTTTTTATATTTTCTTTAATATATTTGTAAATATAATTAGGGCACTTCATATTTTCTACAGGTTGCCAACTGATCTCAGCTAATGACTTTTCTAATATTGACTTGTCGTATCGTGTTTTATAAATAGGAGCCTCCTGTACATAGCAGTGCGTCGGTGGGCCAAGACAAGCTAACGCGATCGCTCGGTGATCGGCCAGTACGATTCCCAATACTGCAGTGTGGAGTTCTTGTGTGCGGGATCTCGCGTAGATGTGATCAATACATGATTTACTTATTTTTTTATTTTTAGTTTCTATGCGTGTATAGTCTGTAATCCCGCACACAAGACCACAGCCATATAACATGCAGTTATATTTATGTTTTATAGGGGTGTCTGTTTTTAGATCAATGTTTATATCGCCTAACATGTAAAAATCATCATCTGTTTTTGCTTTTTTAATTATATTATGGAGTTCGGAAATAAATAAATGTTTGCTGAGATCAGGGGGACGGTAGATTGCACACACAGTGGCCGAATATCGCGTTGGTGTGGTGATTTGCAATAACAGTGATTCACAATAAGTGGTTTTCATATTAATATTTGTAACTTTGTGTTTTTTATGTATATAAATAATAATATTCCCACCTTTACGGTTACTCCGCAACTGCGTGTGCATTTTATATCCGTCTAATTTATATAAATAGCATAGTGAGTTAGAGATATTAGCTTCTGTGATTATTATGACATCAATATTATGTTGACAAGACGCAATACATTGTTCCAGGGCGCTGAAATTTTTAATTAAAGATCTTATATTAATATGCATGCAAAATAGATTAGTATACTTATAATTAGACGTAATACTTTGTAAAAATGAGTTAATATTTATACAGTTCGTTATTTCATTTATATCATCTACAATGACGTGTTTTACCATTGTATAGTGTGAATGTAGTTATTTATTGAGTTATATGTTAAGATAAATCTGTCAACCCAACAGCTTCTTAATGTCTTCTTCCGATCTGATGATGGTGGTATCTCCCTTGTCATCAGCTTTAACCCTGATGATTCCTTTTTTACACCAAACATATTTAAATTTGTTTTTAAGCTGCTGTTTTGTATTCCACAGAAGTTTCTTATTGTATGGTGTTAAAGCCTCACGTATGTATATAGTTTCCTGAGCGTCGGCTTGAGAGTTAACAGAAGTGATATCACTTTGACGGATTTTAGTCTTCTTAGCCTTTTCTAGCCAAAGAGCTTGTGTAGAAGTGCTATCCAGTTTTATTTTGAGCGCATGTTGACGATCATTCCTTCCGATTTGGCGTATGATATCCACAGCTCCACTATAGGGCACCTGTAATTTATTTGCAACTTTTTCGACAATTTGACTCGAGTTTTCACTTTCCTCATTTGGTATGTTGGCGATTTCTATTATGTTTTCAAGTTGTTGCTGTTCCATCACTTGTAGACGTTGTTCTAGCGCTCCCACCCGTATTTTCATGTGATTATTGTTATTTACAAGCTCGGTATTTTTTTTCTTGAGATCTTGGATCGTTTTTTTAAGTGCATCTAAATTTTCCAGGACGTCATCCATTTTATCCGACTGAAATTGAATAGAATCAACGAGTTCCTTAATTTCTCGCTTCATTGCCTTCTCCATTTCCATAGAAATATCTCGCAGAAGCTTCTTTACATCAAGAGGTACTGGCCTGGTAGGTTCCTGGTCACTTTCTTCGTCATCTTCGTCATTATCGGGAATGATAATCGAACGACGCTTAGGAGTCATTTTCAGGCATTCTTTACAAGTCCATTCCAGATTGTTATTGGCACGTAGGGCATTACGTTGCTTGTTTGTTAGACCAGAGCAATCTTCAGTGCTATGTACTTTCTTCTCGCATTTATTACATTCCACACCAGGACGAGTTTTCGTGATATTTTTGGTACAGTTTTCACAGACAGGCATTTTGAGGGTAGTTTTAAAGAAATTAATATATGTGTTGTTCGTATGAATAACCAACGATGAATGAATGAAATGTAATTTCAGAATTTTCACTTTCTTTTCCATGTGTGGGTCACACAAAATTGTATTTCACAGCAATTATTGTGAAACGTCAACTACTGTGTGTATTTGTTTAACATTTTTTGCACACATTTTTGTTGTCACAACGCGGTCTTTCTATGAACATTCATGCAAATATGTTAATTATTATAATACAATTTTAAATTAAAAATTTAATAATAATAATTAGCTCTAACTAAATGGTATTTTATTGAACGTAAATTAGTAACTAATCCATTGATAATATTCCGATTTATCAATGATTTTAGTTCCTGTGAATAATCAGTAATTATAAAATGTAAACTTCTAAGTTTTACTTGCCAGACTTTTTATTGCAATTGTTTTAAATACTACAAATACTACTTAGTCTAAAAAATATAATATGATTATAAAAAGGTATATGCCTATTCATATAGAAATAGCAAAAATTTGAAGTAAATAACTTAACAAATCAAGTTGCTTCCAGTACGAGGCGTCCCGACGCCACGAGCTTTCCCCATAACTCACGATTTCCCCGCTTTTCGGGCAATATATTATTTTTTTACGTGGCAACCGACACGGATTATTTTCTCAATTTTCCTGTAGGTAATAGGGTTGCTAGTGTCTCTATAATTTCGGCTTTTTTAAACAAACGTTTAAAACAAAACCAATAATATTGAGAATAATATTATTAATGTTAACGCCTTAACCCTAGGAATTCTCCGATCTTATGAATTTTATATATTTTTTTAATTCGTGTGAGAAGAAATCACAACAAATATAGACTTATTTATTATTTAGAAAACAAATCACAGTGTAGGTGTCCTTGTTTATAAATTTATTTGATTTCCGAAATAAAGCAGTCATTCATAGTGTTTCAGTATAAACTTGTAATGTGGCATTTGGACGTAGGTACGTACTTGATTTATGCATGACTATAAACTTTCAAATACACTGAGAAAAGTACTATAGTTGGATTCAGATTTTTTTATAATGGTTTCACTATCAGTAGAGCATTTGATGCGAGATCATCATAAATACGAGGAAACCGAGGATGAAAACTACGTGTCATCATAATTACGATACAGGAACCATAATTTCTGCTGACGCATATTTTTTTCCTATTCATATTTCTCGTTCTTAGGGTTTCGTAGCCAAATGGCAAAAAAGGAACCCTTATAGTTTCGCCATGCCCGTCCGTCCGTCCGTCCATCTGTCTGTCTGTCTGTCTGTCTGTCTGTGGTTTTTCTTTGAAACTATTGCCAATATATAGATGAAATTTGGAAGGTAGGTGTAATGTATGAACCGCTACACAACGACGTAGTGAAATAAAGAATTTTTTTTGGGATAGGGCACCATACATGTAACTGAAGTACGAAAAAAAAATTCATCGTATATTACGCAAGAGGTACCAAACGATAGGTCTTAAAAAATGATATCAAAGTTTCAAACAATTGTTTTTATTTAAGTCAACAATTGTTGAGATATGCACTCCTAAATTCCTAATTTTTGTTAGAGTCATGGGTCCCCTCCCCCTCTCTACCAGCTAAACCATTGTTTTTGGACATGTGGAAAAAATTTATGACGGGAGTACATATAACATAGTTAAAAGGAAAACTATCACAGCTAACTAGACTGTATTATTTACCGAGTAATAGACTAACTTATAAAATGTACTTTTATAAGTAAAAATTTTGTAAAATTTCCATAGAAAATGACAGATAGCGTTTAGCCAATAAGCGAAAAGTAGATGCATTTTATCTTTGTGATGTTATTGTAAAAGAAAACCCCCTTCTAAGTACGCATATTGCGACGGGCAACTACGGTACCCTACACTACGCGTGGCCCGACACGCACTTAGCCGTTTTTTTTATTATGGAGGTCATCCATTGCTTGATGATGATGTACACTTTTCTCAGGGCTTACCATAGAAGTAGGGTGCAATGCACTCTTTTGACTTGGATCATGTAGGTGAACACTATGTATAAGGAAAATGTAGGTCCTACTTGTCCTAAGGTTCGTATTATGTATACTCTTCATCAGTCCATTTTTACCCCACTGCAGGGGCTTAGGCCTCCCACAGAGTGAGGAGGGAGGATTGGAGCTTAAATCCACCACGTTGCTCCACTGCGGGTTGGGGACTGCAACGACCGCCATCTATTAACAGCGTCCGGGACAGACTGCTTAACGTGCTCTCCGAAGCACGGAGTCAATAATAGTTATGTACTTACGTTAAGTATTATGTATATAGGCTATTATAATTTACTGTAAATAAAAAACTATCTACTTCTAAGTATGTAAATAAGCATTATAAATATGTTATGTGTAACTTTTACTACCTTAACAAATTAAACTAAAATTAAATAATAATAAATTAGCAACCCTACAAATGAAGTTGGAACAGCCCGAGATAGGTGGTGTCGCAAAAGTTTTCTCCATTGACACTTGACATGGCGTCTTCGCCGCAGACGTTCGCAATATTTTTCTATTATAACTTTAACAGTTAGACTTTCTTGTGTATTGTATAGCTGATATTTTAACAATACTTAATTTTTTTTAAACTTAAGTTTTGGAACAGACTTGCAGGTGAATTGTAAATCTGAAGTTTATCAATATGATGGCTTATTAACTGTAATTGTTGGTACGAGTTTAATCAATTGTTTTATCACTACATATTATAAAATAAAGTCCCCAGCCGCATCAGTCTGTCTGTATGAACGTGATAAACACAAAAACTACCGAACAAATTTGCATATGGTTGGCACCAAGTTGGCACCAATGAACGGAGTGATTCAAGAGGAAGGTTTATGTGTATAATTTATTATTATTCTGTGCAAGTTAGTTGAAATATGACGATTATTTTTGAACACACACAATTTATTACACATACAATTACATACATACATACACCACACAATTTAAATTAATATCTTATGAATCATCGCGAAATAATAACTATCGCGCGACAAGCGACCGAGTCGCCCAATATCGACGCGACACACGTAATGTAAAGTTAGGCAGAAGTTATCAATGTTATATAGAAAGAAATATTTTAGTTTGTTTTTATGTATACATTTTTTACTTTTTCAAACATTTACTTATATTATATATTTATAAAAATATATTTTCAAAAATACTTCAAGTAGGATGAACTTACGTTACATTTAATTCTAATTAAATCTAATCCACATGTTCGACGCAAGAAGTAGATACTACGACTGAAAAAAACACTACCGCATATATGTTTTGCTACCCGTGCGAAGCCGGGGCGGGTCGCTAGTTAATTTTAAATCATGGATGTACCTATACATAGAGATACTGAAAAATGTAAGAAATGAAATATATACTACGGACCACATATGCGTCAAATATAGCACTGAATTTAGTGTGACGCCCAAATAAAGTTTCGTAGGTACTGGAAAAATCTATAAAAATCCTGAAATTACATTCTATGTGTAAGTAATTTAAATGATAATGACATATGCTTTGTATAATATCTGCCTGTTGTTTTACTTGGGTTTACGATCCGTTCAAAATTTAAGAAGCTCAGTCTTGTTGATTCGGCTATCTAATATCTAAATAGACATTTTAGGTTATGTATTTTTGTGAAATTGTAGATATATTTTTTGTTGCCTTTATTAGTTTCGTGAAAGCACTAATCGAAGTGTGAGTGGCGGTATAAGAAAAGGAGACATAATCTTTACTAAACTTTTGACCATTGGAAGATGTCTTAAAGCTTCTAAATTCGAAAAGATACGACATGAACATGATAGCGAAAAAATCACTCACTTTTGATTTGCTGACGACATCGTTATAATGGTAAAATCTCTGGAAAACCTTGGTGCCATTTCTGAGACCTCGATAGATTTTCCTAAACGATTGTATTTTAAAAATAAGTACCTAAATAAGCATACGAACATGACGAAAATTATTAAATGTTGTATAGATTTCGATTTAGAACATTGTGACTTTTATTTAGAACATAGCTTTTATTTGAGAAAAACCCAAAAATAATAATTTCACCATCAGGTTTTGACTTCATTCAAAGTGGTTAATAACTAGAAAGTAAATCCATACTCAAACTCCTGTTATTTACGTAAATTAAACCAAAGAATGTGTAACATTTAAACCATCCCGCAAAAGTCATAGACAACAGCTAGAATTGAACAATCATTTGCTAATAATGTCTATGTATTTATCAAAGTACAAAAAATAAATTAATGCTGTTGGCAGATGTGCTGACAATATTAGATATCGATTGCGGCCATTCACAAACGAGATAACGTCCCGATCTTTCGTATGTCGATTTTCTATACCACGTAATCGCTATACAACTTTTCTTATTTATTATACAACGTACATCGCTGCTTACATTTAGTAATACTATTCAGATGATGTTACTAAACAGTCAATGTACACCAAAATTAGTTTTAATTGGATTTGCGCATAACAACTTAATATCGCTTAAAAGGTGATAAGTATAATTAAAACATGTGTTGTGTTGCCACTTCTGTCAGGCGGTCGAGTCTTTTATGTTACTTTTAGCGGTTTTATCTCAAACGAACACGATCCCTTTATAAACGGACACCTGACGTTTAAAAGATAACATCACGCTTTTCGTATCGACCCCATCGTGTGCGGTAACGCTTTGGAATCGTTAGGTAATAAAAAGGTTTAAGCATTCATAGATAGTTTTATTTTGATTCGTATTATAATCTTTTATTCATTATTCAATTGTAGATTTGCCTGTGACAGATACAGTAGCGTATATAGCCGATAATATTACTGCAGTAAATTGTAGTGAAAAGGATTTTGTAATTGATAAAGAAAATAATGTAAGGAATTTAATTATTCATATAGTTGCTCTCAAACTTAATGGCGGATCGGAATACAACGCTTTAAGCGTTCTTGCGCAGGTACAGTCATATACCCCTCGCTCCACTGCGTCCCGCTACACCTTACTGCGACGCGACTTGTGCCTATGTTCACATCCGCCATAAAGCTTGATTGGAACTGTACTAGTGAAGTTGCATACAAATACAACGAAATGCCATTTAAGTCACCAATCACTGTGCACGATTACTTACATAAATTATATCTACGTATTACCTAATCGGAGAGATGTTTTACGTTGAAGTTATTGTTGAGTGATTTATTTTAATCCAGTGATTAAAACCCTGGCTAATAATCTTTGATTTTATTTGACAATATCAACAAAAATGACAGACCAAATTTTACATACTTGTGTGTGTGACTCAACCGACTACATACTCCATACTAATCATGTATCTAAAACCCATATATGTGTGCGTGAATTATAACTGAACATTCAGTCGATATTTTAAACAACATTTTTTGAGTAGACTCTCTATCTTGATTGAGTGACAAACTGTTAATTTTTATAACAAACATGTTTCGTAATTTTTGATTAACTTTTTTTTTAAATTTTATTGACATAAAAAACCGAGTTTTTTGACAGACATTTTAAAATCAGGGATCTGTTTATTATTTTTCTTTATAAATGAATGCTTTCATAATATTTTTAAAAATTAAATTTTTTTTACTTGAAAGTTTAAAAATAATCCTAAAGTATCCTACATATTACGAACTTCCAAACCTAATTACCTAAGTTCTTAATTTGTGTAATATAAAATAACTAGCGACCGCCCGCAGCGTCGCTTGCGTAGACTACACATTCCTGTTTTAGGTAGTATTAACATTCGAAATGGTTTATATGTAGGTACTTTTTGCTGAAACTAATATTGGGTACACCCATTCAAACTTGCAATCTTCATTCTCCCCACTCCTTTAAGAAAACCGATACTCCCATACTTTTCACCTCCCGTTTCCCACCTTTAAAATGTGGAAATCCAAAAACCCTGAAACACGTCATTATTTATTTATGTTAAAATTTTTATGTTTCTAACTTTAAAGAACAAAGACTCTCATACAAAGCCCCTCCATCCCTCCCCCCTTAAATTTGAAATTTCCAAATATTCCTTTCTTAAAAAATTAATACTCGCGTTATAAAATAAACCACTGTTCCATATTTCGGCTACCTAGACTTAGTAGTTTCGGCTTTATCTACGCTGATAGATCAGTGAGGACAAACGGCAGACAACCACAAAAAGTAACTGATGTCACTCTTGACAACCTTCTTTCACGTGTACAAAGTTTCATTAAAATCTGTTCAGCCGTTTTGGATATTAGCTCGAATAGACACATAAACGTACAGACAGACAGACGGACAAAAAACAGCGTATGTCACTTTTGACCACCTCCTTTTCATACCCGTGAAATTTCATTAAAATCGATTTAGCCGTTTTAGAGATTAGCTCAAATACACAGATGGACGTTCATACAGACATACAAAAAGTAGTGTGTGTCATTTTTGACCACTTCCTTTCTACAATTGAGAAGTTTCATCAAAATCAGTTTAGCCGTTTTGGAGATTTGCTCGAATGGACAGACAGACGGATAGTATTATTTTATACATATAGCCTATGGCCTTCCTCAATAAATAGACTATCCAACACAAAAAGAATTTTTCAATTCAAACCAGTAGTTCCTGAGATTTGCGCGTTCAAACAAACAAACAAACAAACAAACAAACAAACAAACAAACAAACAAACAAACAAACAAACAAACAAACTCTTCAGCTTTATAATATTAGTATAGATTTAAAAAAAAAAAACATATTTTTGTTCTTATTCCTGATAGGTACTGGCATTTTGGAATTGATATTCGCGTAAAATAAAGAAATAGTTTGATGCGTCTCCAAAAAACTTTAACACAGAAATCTACGTAAATAGAAATACCCTGTGTTTCAGTAAACTGTAGTCAGTGTTGAGCTAGCCGTTTCGCTGACGTATTTATGCAGCGTAATCGAAATCTGTCGGAAAAGGTAGATTCTAAATAAATTAGTCACATAGAAATATAAATAAATAAGTAATAGAAATGTTTCTATTTTTAACTACTTAAATCAAGTCAAATATCTTTATTTTATATTTATGCAACATAATCTTGAAATACGTCACAAGAGTGAATTTATTACTTTCTGGAAGAACGTTACCAGAAAGGCGCATTGAAAACGCATTCCACGTAGGTACGTCGTTCCTTCTTAGTATAATTCAAAAGAACACTTTGGACGAAAATTTTATTTCAATAAGATATATTGAGTAGATTGAGTAAAATTTAAACACCTAACAGGTTTAAAAATAAAGTATTTCAAAGATATTCTACTACGGAACTCTTCATTATACGTGGTCTGATACTCACTTAGCCAGTTTTTCATAGCTTCTCAAATTCCGTTTAAAAATCTAGCCATAGTGCATTATTACGATAAGCGGGTTATTGACATATTTACAGATAAATGAAGAAATATGAACCAAATTCCACAACTAACTTGAAATCGAATAACCAAAAGTTAATCAAAACTAACTACATAAATGCACGTAGGTACGTATCTTCGCTGTGAAGTTATTCATCAAGCAGCCCTCCCCACTGCCTGCATTGCCAGCTCCCATAGGCGCCATAAACGTAACGAGCGCATCTGTCGTGTCACTGATTATAAAATACTCGACGTGTATGGAGTACTTTAAATTGCTCATCGGGGCTTTGTAATTGATAAGCTATAAGCCTCAGCTATAAGCAACGATTGTTCGTTTTCTAACGTGGAAGAATAAAAATGGGCTATTGCTTTTTGGTACCATGATGTACTTCAATTAAATTTCGGTAAACCACGGCTTAAAACTAACTTTCTCAGCTACCACACAAATGTACGAACACCTGTAAACTGTACAATTGTTGTTGGTACAACTGTTGTATAACGCCACGACTGACATGACTGACTGACCGGTTGGCCGAGTGGTCAGAGATCGTAACTGCGGAGCCAAGGTTCGCAGGTTCGATTCACGCCCGAGACAAATATTTGTGTGCATGAACATGTCTATTTATTTCGAGTCTGGGTGTAAAAATATCTATATATGTTTATATTATAAAAAAAAAGAATACTTAAGTATGTATATCAGTTGTCTAGTACCCCATAATACAAGCATAATACTTGCTTACTTTGGGATTAGATGGCGCTGTGTAGGGTGTCCCAGATATTATTATTATGATTAATCCATAAGGCAAATTTGTATAGGCTTTGTTATTATGATTACAGTCTATGGGTAGCTAGCTGTGCAGTAGCTATGGAAAAGGGTTATTACTTTGAGCAGCAAACCAAATTCAATGACGAAGAACGTATAATTTGGCTTCTTATGGCATTGTATTGCCGTGATATAGCCATAAGCTTTTAGATGTTTCTAAGGCAGGTGTGCTAGTTCGGTTTATGTGTTGAAGAGAATAGCGTAGCAACAAATTTCAGTACAAAGGGCGTTGACGGTTGTACCCCATTAAACCTTAGCCGATTGGCGCAAAAAAATATATGGTAATCAGATCAACAAAAACTAAGTTTATAGGTTTTTAATTCTTTAAATAACACAAGTCAAGATAAGAAACAATACAAGATAAGATTGATTTAATTAATTGACTAAGACTGATTAAGATTGATTGATTGATAAGATTGATACAAGAAAAACAAAACTCAAATGGGCGGGGTTTTTTTTCGAAATTGTTTCATTTTCCACTACATGTTCAACTCCCGCGCATTTAAGTTTCTTTTTCTCATGATGTATCAAAATATGTAAAAAATCAAAAACGTATAAATCTAGTTTTTGCTGATCTGAATTCCACATAATTTTTGCTCCAGTCGAATAAGGTTTAATAGGGTGCAACCGTTATATGGAAATTTGCCACTACACAATCCTCTCAACATTTTGATTGCGAAATCGAATATAAGATTTTTCAACTTCTAGTCAAGTATATTTGGAAATGCTCGCCATTTAACAATAAGAACGTTGCAATAATGGCAAAAAAGGAGTTTAAAATCGTATCTATATACGCCACAAAGTTCAACGATTCAAATTTAAATATCACATACGCCGAAAACTTGACATCAGTATGATCGCACTAAGCCCATTTAAACGACACAATACACAACAACAAGAGTGCAAATAATACACGAAAATCCCCGATAAATCCGTTTTGAACATACGAAACGTAACACGGTAATTGCGGAACGGGGCGTTTAACGAAAACAAACTCACAAAACTCCCCAAATAATTACCGAGAGCTCGAGTCATTTCTCCTATTTGCACAGGCTCTCGCTGGATCCCAGCCACTACCCATTCTACCTTCCTGTTCCCCCCACGAACTCTGTCGTGGGGAGGGGGAAGCTATTAAGCCAAGCCAAAACTAATTTAAATTAAATCCTAGTGAATTACCCGAGGAGGAAATTGTCGAGCCAACCCTCGGGGCTCCGGTAGAGGTACTGTTGGGATGTCAAGTGTCTTCCTGGGTATTTTTTTTATGTTTGGACACTAGAGTTTAAAAATTGTAATTTTTTTCCTTTGAATGACAGTTTGGCGTTAAAATACATGACAACCAATTATATTGTCTGGAATTTTTCGAAAGGTATTAAAACGATATGTATGTATGTATGTATGTATGTACGTATGTATGTATGTATGTATGTATGTATGTATGTATGTATGTATGTATGTATGTATGTATGTATGCATGCATGCATGCATGTATGTATGTATGTACGAATTGGCGCTTTAACTACTCAAGTGACTACCAACAAAACTTGATAGTCGTTGCGTTTTCTCAAACGTTGTAATGCAAATTATATGACGTTGTAATGCAATTGGTTATCAAACTCAGAATTCAAGGTTTTTACCTACCGACCAACTGCAGAACCAAAGGTCGCGGGTTCGATTCCTGGCCGGGACGCATTCTCTTGTGTATGAACTTGTCTATTTGTGCCGTGTCCGGATGTAAAAAAATGCATGTATATATTATAAAGAATAATATTTAAGTACTATCAGTTGTCTAGTTACCTATAATATAAGCATAATACTTGCTCAATTTAAAACTAGATGGCGCTGTGTAGGATGTCCCAGCTATTATTACTGTACAATATTTTTGAAGTTAAATTGTGTTTTTATCAACTGAAAAGTAGAGCAAGACGGTATTGAAAATTACTCATAATTACAGATTACAGCAATTATTTTTTCTGAAAGGAAAATTGCCTGGTCTTTTCTGTTGCTATTTCTTACATTATTTTTTTTCTAGAATCTGACCAACTAAAATATCTCTCTTAAATATATAGTGACTACACTTTTGAGAAAATATTTATATAGTCTCATAAGAAAAACACGCAACATTCTATGGTAGAACTATTTTTGTCACCACCTGTACAGGCTATATTGCTTGGAGCTTTTGGGTGAGTTCGGAGAATGGTAAAAGGGAGGTGGGTTCATTACATGTACCATTTGAATATTATCTAACTTCTTCCCGCAGCCTCCGCGTCTACATAATGTATTTGACACTCGTCTTTAAAACACAAGTGGCGCGACGGTGATACATCTAATTAAGGCTTTTAGCGAGAGCTTTAGAAAAAACGAGATATTTAGTTGCTCAAGTTTAACTCGTAAGTTTATTTTATGGTATAACTGACCTGGAAGAACAAATGCTAAATACAAGATGGTTTTAAAGTTAAGCAAGAGTTATTGAACTAAATCTTTCTTCGATAATTTAATAAAATTGGAAAATTGGAAATGTATTTAAAAAAATGAAAGATTTTAAATTAAGTAAGGAAAATTAAATTATTTTAATCTTTAATTATTATTGTTGAACAACATAATTTATACACAACAATTACACCTATATCCCAGAAAATTTATGTAAGCGGTGTGTATGTAACTAGCATCGAAATTACCTACACAAATTTAAAAAAAATACGGGATTCCAACTTAGCGCAAGATCCTCTGGGTATACCAGGTATGACTATTATTTTTTTGCATACACTTATGTACGTATTAACTGTACATTCAAATGATATTTTATGGGAAAGCATATGTACATATGTAATATACATACATACATACATACATACACATACATACATACATACATACATACATACATATACATACATACATACATACATACATACATACATACATACATACATACATACATACATACATACATACATACATACATACATACATACATACATACATACATGCATGCATGCATGCATGCATACATACATACATACATACATACATACATACATACATAATAAAATACCTCAAAAACTGTTGACACATGGTCTCTCTATAATCTCTGAGGCTATAATTTTGCCGTGAATTTCGCTCATGTTTTCGATACTTACGAATTATCAGACACTCCGTATCGAGGATTCTGTTGATACAAGGTAATTATTGACACCTATATATTATATTATATATACTCATACATACAGAAGTAATATCTTTCAATCAGATATTTATATGTATGTCTAGTAAAATCTCGCTCAGTTTTTAACATTGTAGTTTATATCAAGACCTACTGGAGCGCGCAGCGAGCTATAAAAGGGTAACCTGGCCCCGATAATCTAGGCGATAGACATCCAGTCTTTTATAAAGAGATCATTTATTCTGTTGTTTAAACTAACGAGCCTTACCCATTAGACTACATCACAACATAAATGACAGGGTGTCTATTTCCTAGATTATCGCGGCTGGGTTATCTTATTATAGGTCACGCCACGCCACTGGTGTCTCAACCCGTTCTCACGCTCTTTGGTGACGGGGCGTGACGTCACGACTGACGTCACACGTCATGCTCACCACCTCTCAAACGTTCATCAATCATTTTAAAATATCCTGTTTAATTTTAAATCAATTGACGTAGCGCGTGCCCGTCATCCATCTTGTTGTCGCGTTATCAATATTTATAAAACGTTATCGGATGCGAAAGGGGTATAGGGTAAGTATTTTGATGTCGCCGATTTAAGGGTTGAAAAAAGGTCTTTTGGAGATTGTGTTGAATAAATAAATTTTCGAAAGAACGATTGATTATTAATTAAGTAATAATGACAAAGGTTTTCTTTTTTACATTGAATTCAGTGTTAAATTTGAAATATATCTTTAATACGAAAATACAAAAAAAAACAATTCCAACAGTAATTCTGTAGTAGCCTTCTTTTAGTATAACTCATAAAATCAGTATATCTTTACTCCATAACATACCTATCAATTCAACAAGTTCGAATATGGAAACTAAAATTCGTTTTTTATATTAGTGTTCAAAACTAATATATTGATTTATATATTATTTTTCATATATAATCAATATGAATATTTCTTTTCTATTTGAAAAGACGCAAGAAATAATTTCGTAGCAATTGATGTATATTGTATATTGCATCATATCTGTTTAACCCTTTGCCAAACAGGTGCGTATTTATTTTTATATGTTTGTATTAAAATCATAGAGAATTTTTTTTTATAGACTTGTATTGCACTTACCTACGATAGTAATTTCCATTTATACAAACATTAGTGTTGTAACATGAGATAGTATATCGATTGTCTTTAATGTCTATGCTCTAAATATCTGTGCATAGATAACGACGGTTACGACAAAACGTTTACATCAAGCGACGTGTCCGTAAAGCGATTCATCAATCATTTCTGTCGCGCCGGCGCGTGGCTTATACAATCCAGGAATATTAACATTCACATAGTTATATAAAACTGAATCAAAGTGTTAAACGCACCGAACGCGACGCTCGTCGATAAAAATATATCGCTTACGAATTATTATAAGTTAATGGGCTCGAACCAAAATTTTAAGTGGTTATTAAAATTCTATTCCATTCCACCAGTCCATTATGCTCCACTGTAGGGGCTTAGGCCTCCCCTCAGGGTAAAGAGCTTGGAGCTTAATCCACCAGGTTGCTCTAGTGCGGGTTGCTGGATATTAAAATTATTAAATGATTATTATTAACCATTAAAATTGTTACATAAGTTGAAAGGAATAAATTCTATAACAACCTCTACAAATATTATTTTTTTCTTATTCTTAATTTGCCAGATATTTAAGAAATTCCGTCTAACGTTGAAATTGGTTCCTGTGACGTCATCTGGACAGTTATGCTTATTCCGCTGTTTTCCACAGTAAAAAAACAAAAAGCAAAAAGTAGGTATGAAATATTTGGGTTAGTCACTATATGAAATAAAATTATAATCCTCATGAATCAATTGAAATATTATGATTTTATTTCGTTTTAGATAAACCAAACGATAAACATATGTCCAGATGATGAGATGATGTCACAGGAATACTTTATTACACACATTTTAAGAAAAGATATTAAAAACATTTCAGCATTTTTTTTTATTTCGAAAGAAATATATAGATTGGTCAATATTTTCCGAAAAAAATATAAATGATAGGTCCCTACGTTAAAATTTTTGGTCCAAGCGCATTAAATCGTAGATAAAAAACAGGTTAACGTCGAGGGTCAGCACAAAAATGGAATACGAAAAACGTAGGCACGGAATCAATAATAAATCAACGGAGCTACGGTGTCTATCTTCTGTCATGCAAGCCTATAAGTAAATCTCAATGAGTTTAGAATAGGCATTACACATTTTACGTAAATAAATAATGTGTAATATGTAAACGATCACGTATAAGCGTATTGTAAGCGGAGATAAATATAAACCAATGACCAAAATATGTTTGGTGTTCACGTGACAATAAAGATTATTACAACAAAATATATGTTTTGTACTTTTTGGTTGTCTCTGCCTGCAATACCTCAAGTGTACGTATCCTCAAGTATAATATGAAGAAAGGTGTGTAGATCTCAGGAGTTTGTGACATAAAAAAAGAGATAAAGAAAATGTGAGCCTAAAGTTAGGTTAGTCATTTACTAAAACAAATTTCGATACAGACAGAATTTAGAGCATCAGAACACTTAACATACAATTTAAGTTCATATGAGCCAACTTTCCACTTGCTCCAGAAACTCCCATCATCCTGAAAACCACTGGGAATTGCAAAGTCAATCTACGAACCAAGTTTTACCTCCAAGGCTCCAATATACGTAATGAAGATTGAAGGTGTGAAGCGATGTTCTTTGGCCACCCCATCAATACTTTGAGTGGCAAGGCGTACTTTGTACCATCTTTCCAGAAAGCAAGTCCTTGACTTTTCTTTGACAATTCAGCCAACGACTGAGTATAGATCCAGGGCACGTCCAGGGTCTTTATGCGACGTTACAATGGCAAATGTTCAAGTAGTATAATAATATAAATTTCAGTATTACATTCTTAGATTTAGAAAATATTGAATTTTTGAATATCAACCATTTTTTTACCCCGGCAGCTGGCAAGTCCCCTCACATGTTTTTCCTTCCAATTTTAAATTTCCAGAAAATCATGAACCAAGCCACACCACAGAGGTCGATCAGCCCATACAAATTTTCAAAGTAAACAAAGAGAACAAAAACAGGAACAGGAGTAGTGTGACATGACCATATTCAACTCATATTACCTCGTATCGGACAAAAAAACATTGCATGATTCATTCTAAGTTGTTCAAATTAAACTCTATAAAACATAGCTTCTATTTCTCTTTTCAATAAATGACATTTTTAATTAACACGCGATACGCATTATGTAAAATGAGGCAGAAGTTATCAATGTTGTATACAAATATTGCAGTTTGTTTTTATGTATTTATTTTTTACTTTTTCAAATATTTATAGAATTGGAAATAAAATACTTTAAAAATACTCTAAGTAGGATGAACTTAGGTCACATTTAAACCGAATCAAATCCAATCCACATATTCGAAGCAACAAACTGATACGACACTACGACAGAAAAAAATATTACAGCTTATATGGCCTGCTACCCATGCGAAGCCGGGGCGGATCGCTAGTAATAAAATAAAGACCCCGCCGCGTCTGTCTGTCTGTCTGTCTGTCTGTCTGAATGCGATAAACTCAAAAACTGCCGAACGGATTGCCATATTATTGACACCAATGGACGTAGTGATTCAAGAGGAAGGTTTATGTGTATATTTTATTAATGTTTTGTGCAAATTTGTTGAATTATGACTATTATTGTTGAAGAAGTCGGAAAAAAATCAAGCCAGCTGGGAGCTTTCATAGAAAACGCTCCCTAATTCCTTTAAGGTATAACAAAATAACATATGGAGGAATTCTATCTCTCTTATAGGACTAAAGAAAAGTCCGCGATGGTATATGTCTATCTTTTATGGATAGCTTACTATACCTATTTTAATGTTTAAAAAAATGGTGTCATATGATGAGGTAATTGGAAAGCAATTTGTAGGGATACAATATTAATCCTTATCAATTAACGTTATTTACCTTCACCATTTCATGCACATTATGATTGCCTTTTACACTATACAATTTAAATTAATATCTTAGGAGCTATCGCGAAATATAAATATTGTGCGACCAGCATAGACGACCAGCAGGCCGCCGCCGCGCCGCCTCTAGCCGGCCAGTCATACGGGATGACGCAACGCGTGTGGTTAGGTTAGGTTATATATTTATTCTTTACTTTTTCTAATATTTATAGAATTTTTAATAAAATACTTTTCAAATACTCCAAGTAGGACAAACTTTCGTTACATTTAAATCTAATGAAATCAAATCCAAATGTTTGACGCAACAAGCCGATATGACACTACGACAGAAAAAACATTATTGCTTATATGCTCTGCTACCCGTGTGAAGCCGAGGCGGGTCGCTAGTACTTTCTAAATGACTTTCGATAGCAAACTTCCATTCAAAAACTAAAAATTTTAGAACTGAAATTGAGAGAAAGACCAATTTTATCTTTGTCTTCATCATAATAAACTTACAATGACTCTTGCATTCCTACTTGTTAGGTAACATTTAATGATTCAATATAATCAAAATTATAAAATTATTGACATTGTTTTTATTATTAGCAGTTGAGTAAAACAAAAGGAATCTTTATTTAAACCCCTCTCTTATATAACACAAATAAAAATAAGACCAATAAAAGAGAAGAATAATTTAAGCGCGCCATTCACAATACAGTCAACACCGTGCGCGTCTAGTCGGTAACATAAGCCGTCCTAATGAGGAATAACGGCGTGCACGTGTATGGAGCTCCTAATGCTGTGTAGAAAGAGATAAAAATAGAATATGATACGCGTCAGAAAGAGAAACAACACGATCTTGAAGATGAAGTGGGTATATAGAAGAGAATCTACGCAGGAAATATGGGGTTTCATATCTTATATGATACAGTCTGCGGAAATGTTGATATACATCGGAGGTTTTTCTATGTTAAGAAAGTTTAGTTTTAAGATATTATTGGTTGTATGGAAAAAATATATATATTTGTGAGGTTGTGTTAACACGTGAGTGTCTCGATGAAGGTTAGCCTATCTGAATTCCCCACATAAATGAATCAAGACAGACTGAATTGAATATTATTTTGTTATTACCACGTTTTGTTACACTAATAGGAATTTATTCTTGGTACACTTTTTAAGTTACTTATTAAAATTAGATAATTCTACTATGCTAAATGAATATGTTCAAATTATGATATGATATTGAATGAGCGAGTTGAACGATAGAGCGTTGAGACATAAAACGCATTTTACTTGGTCGGGCGATCTATATATGAACTCTCAATTTTGCTCTCAAAGAGTTGATATGGATTCTTTGTAGAAATTCATAATGGCGTTTAATCTTCGCTTATCGCTCGTTTCTCACGTCATAAAACCTTAGATATAGTTTAATAACTACAACCTAAAAAAATTGTAAAGAAAGAAACAGGATTTCTTAATAACCATAACATACGATAACAATTTATGAGTAAAAGGAATTAGGTGAGTACCTACTTTACTGATAAAAATTGATTGGCAGTTATAGGAATTGCCGACAGAAGTGAAAACTTACAACTTTTAGTATTAAAATTTGAATTTTCTGGCCTTACTCCCCACACTTAGCATTAGTAGTGGGGATATATGACGCAGTTGCCAGCGACACAAAACTGAGTAACGCTCTGGCCTTACTCCCCACACTCAGCAGTTAGTAGTGGGGATATAGGGAACAACCGGCTTTTCGTGTGAAAGCCGATTGTTCCTTATATCTCCCCCACTTAGGTATATTATTTAGCGTGACGCATTTTCATGTCGTTTTAGGCTCACCCCGTGCCATAAGAAGTTTCATGTGATATGTGAATAATCATTTGAGCTGTGCCGCCACATATTTAATATAAGTACCATTAAGTAGGTCTGTCTGTCCGTATGCGCTTTAACGTTGTCTTACAACAGTTTTTATTTAAACTTAGTACAGAGGTTTTTTGGTCTCTAATTGATTGAAGCAAATAGAGGAATGTTGGGTTTCCTTATTTTCCATATGGCGGTATAGGTATTTCCATATGAAACAATATGGCGCAACCTCACGGTTACCGAGAAAACGTGTTTGAAATCAATTTTTTTTATCACTATCGTATTTCTTTATGGCAAACCATAAAACACTAATACAGAGTTACAATTTGAAATTTAAACATTTTTATTTTATCAGGTTCACTTGTAAACTCAATAAAACACCACAAGACTGTTTCACGAATAGCATCGGTAATTGGAGAAACACTAAAAAGCAAATGGTCATTAACCGATTATTCTTTGAATTGGAATGTAGTGGAATCTTTTTTTATTTAATAATTGTCAAATTGGTGGTTACCGGTAGACCAAATGTCTCGGAAAAGTGTTAGATATCTAAAGAGTAGGGTGACCACGCATTAATGTTGCCGTGTTGTGAATTTTTTTTCTAGATACCCATTAGTTTGCGCTACCGGCTTACTTCATACTTTTTGTTTAGTTCGTTAAATATGCACTATGTTCCACCGAACTCGGTGTAGGTAAATAGGTATATTAAAATATTTCTTGACACCTATTATTAATTTTACATTATAGTGTCAGAATGACAGCTAATACATAGGTACTTAGAATATATTATCACTTAGGTACCTACCTACTATGCAACGATCAAGTGCACTATTCGAACAAATGCGGCAATAATTTCTATGCTCCTCTGCTTCACAATTGGAAAACGGGTTCACAGCGTAGGAACCTAACAAACACAAAAGTCATTTTTATTCGCTTTAGGTACTTTTTTGTCGCTATCTGGTAAAATTTTCTTTGTAGCCTGGTTTTTCTTTTTTATTCGCTATTCCTTTCTTTGCCTTCCTGTATCTTTATTGATTGATTAAAAATTGCTGGTTTACCAAAAAGCTTACGTCTTCCTAAACATCACATCAGAAACAGACTAACTGAGCAGAGGAGCTTAACAGAAAACATCATTTCCTTAATTATTGATACGACAGAAAACAGCATTAGAACTGAAGTATGAAGATAAAAAAAAGTTAGAACAGAAAAGGGAAAAGTGGGAAGAATTAAACAAAAGAAAATGGTATTGAAGATAATTTTTACCTAAACAGAAGAGTGGTTTTGCTTAGCTTGCGGGGATGCATAAGTAGGTAGGTACCTACTGCAACTCTGATGAAAAAGAAATAGGTGGGGAATACTTTATTTGCGAAACGTAGGCACACACTAAATATATGATATGCATATACCTATATGAATGTGATGAAACTAGATGTTGCATGATAGCAATAAAAAATTCCATTCTGTCTAATAAGTACATCAATAATTTAAGTCTTAGCAAATATTATTTTTTGAATTTATTTACTGAAAGAATGATTAGGAAATTAATTTCAAAATATTTTTTCATGTTACTATCTGCCCCACATTTGTCACAATTTGCCCCTCACACGTAGTAAATTGTAACAAACGCCATGTTTTGGTTAAAGGTCTTTTATATCGAAATAAACAGTGTTATTGCATTTTTTTACATAGGTCGACTAAATGAATAATGAATCTATAAAAAAATCAAATTACTTTACATTATTAAATGCAAATATTAAATAATGCCCATTTAAAACTAAAACAATTTTTAATTATGAACTAAAAAAAATGTTACAACCAGCCTCTTGCCTCTAGTTACCTTACGTATTTATTATTTTAAAGACACCTACTAACTTACTATTTTTATGCGGCTAAAGACATGTCTAAGCGAGATAGTTATTATGAAACATGCAAGTATTTTTTGCATAAATTTAAGTAAACTTTTTTATCACGTCTAGGTTTATGGTAAAAAAGGAGTGTTAATGTTCTTTAGATTTATCCTCATATGAGTAAAGTTTCGAATGTAAAACTTAGATAAAGGTTTCTTGGTTTACCTACCTAGTACCTAAAATATGTGGGTAGGTAGGTCCTAAAAATGATCTGTGGTACTAAATATATAAATCTATATAACGCAACGATGGCCCGAAGCAAATACGTAAAAGTCGCATTACACCGGTTCTAATTAAAATCTAATTAAATACGCGCGAGAAAAAGAGAGCGAGACACTTAACTGATACTAATAAGATCGTCAAACAATTACAAGCGGCTCATCCTAGTGCAAGCGAGAAAGCGAACCGCCCTCGTAGCCCGTGCAAGAGAGACGGGAACAGTCTCTATTTAACTTTTAATTTATACTCATTCCTTTATATCTTTTATTGCTTCACCCATCGCGGCTCCTAATGCGCCCAAGGTGCTCCTCTCACTAATTAAATTCATGCAACGCTAAGCTTTTCCGACACCCCTCGAATAGGGTACGCCTACTTCCCCCCTCTCCATAAAATATACCAATCAGTGCGCGCCATATTCCGGACAATCGAGGGTAGGCGGGGCCTACCGGGGAGGCATCACAGTGCGAGATCTCTGATAGAGCTGTCACGTCGCGTCCGACCGGTCGTTACGTGTCTTGACATATTTATTATTATTTATGTCAATTAGGTTATTACCTTTTTTTTGTTTAATGGAATAAGAATCGGTTGTGAAATTGATTGCCTTTTCGGTCGCTTATGATTCATCACTGTCAAAAATATAATCTGAATTGTGTTAAGACGGGTTGATTGATCGTCCGTCTTGTCGTCATTAGCGTTATTGGATCGCACCGGACATATAATCTAGTTTTACGCAATCGGCGCCATACTAATGCCCAATTACAATAGATTACACTTTAATTGCCCGGCGCCCTGTGGCTTTCGTATCATTCAAAACTACGTTCCGTATTCATCATCCTTGTAATGAAAATTACAAAATAGGTACATATTTTTCTTAATGATCGCCTAATATCTCAATCTCCGATATTCAAAAGAGATAAGGAATGTTCACTCGTAAATACTAAACAATAAATATTAATAACAAGCGATAGGTGCTTAATGTCAAAGTTCAAAATAGACAGCACGTTTGTACAAAGCTATTTAGGCTTTTTGACGTTAGGCTATTCTGGCTTACTTATGTCTCTAACACATTTATACCTATTATAGTGGTTTCATACCACGCGGCTCAAAGAGAGAGATTATGACATTCCCGCAGGTCGGCATAACAAACGGACCCCTTATAAATCGAGCTCGGGGCGGTATAAGCCATAGCGGACGTTGTCGCGTCTAGCATACAGTTTATTACCGTCGTGCCGGCCGGCGTCCGTATTCAATGTGCGACGGGCCGTAATGTGACGGTGATCGAGCTAAATCGAGTTATAACATTACGGATTACGGCTTACAATCGTTTGACGTTGGGGAGATACGGCACCGGCCAGAGAATTAATCTATAATATGACGGAGGCGGGTCGTAAGGTAGGGTGGGGTGGGGGTAGGGAGTTGGTGGCCCCGCCCCTTACCGCGCCATGTCAGTGCCGTCGGTTAGCTCCGCGCGCACTCGCGTTTCCGATACCCGGCACGTCGACCGCGCACCGATCCGTGACATGTGTTTGTGTGGATACTGCTAGTGTTGTTTTGACTGCGAAGTATGCAATTAAGCGAGGGACATAGGAAAGCCAGTGTGTTTGGGTGGCTGCCGGCGACATAGTCGACAGCGTGGACGAGGGCTGCGGGCACGGCACGGGCATGGTGTTAGAGGGCGGGCTGCCGGCGCCGTTGCAGCTGTACGCGGCGGCGGCGGCTCAGCTGGCCCCGCGACCCCCTTGGCCACCTTTTCTGCCGTTTTTTGGGGTCCCGCCGCCGTTTTTGGCGCGACCTCGTTTGCCGCATACATCGTTACCGCGTGCCCCACACGGCCCGCCCAGCGAAGACTCCAACGAAGACGGCGCTAGCACCAAAGGTGACATAAATCTAAACACTATAAAAAATTCAAACCAACTAAAAGAATTTTTTTCTTAGTTGGCATTAAATTTTAATAAAATAACGAGAATATCAGAAATCAAATTGTGACCTATTTGGTCTAGGTCATCAGCCCAAATTAATTATTCAATATATGTTTATACCCTTATTTAAAGTTGAAATGAATTTATCTACGATCGATTCGGAATACTAGGAGAAAATCGGGTAAGTAAGTAGGTACCGTGGTACCATAATTGGTAGGTACAGTGTACCTATCGCCTTGTTATGATCACTAAAAATCGAAATATTTTTATAGCTCTATAAAAATAAAACATATTCCCATCATAAGTTACCTATATAAGTATAGTTTCCTCTATATAAAGAATGTTCATAATTTGAAAACTAATAAGTTAATACTAGATACATATATTTACTTTAATAAATTGCTTTATTTTAAGAAACACGAGAAAAACAATGAAATCACAATAACGCATGTAATCAAAACAGGTTTAGTTTGTGTATCTAGGTGTTTTTACTGTTTTTTTACCGGCACGTTTTGATTGCAGAAAATTAACTTGAAATGTAACTACAGAGTTAAAAATATTAAATGAATACAAAATATTACAAAAAAAAACAGGAATTTAAAAATAAATATTATTATTATATCTAATTTGGCAACATTTTGTAATCTGATGATCTGATATAATATCTAACTACCTACCTATCTAAAATAAAACAACTAACAAAATAGCTACACGAATTATTAATATTTTGCATTAAGTAAATAGTATACCCACATATTTCATGTTATGTTAGGAGTACATGCGGTACCATTATGTGTTTCTTTTAAAAATTATAAATATAAATATTCTTTTATTATAAGTAATTATTATTTTCCTCTATTAACTTTATTATTCACCCAAAATCACTGCGCCGCAGCGTTACTAGGTACCTCAATACACATGTCAAGTCGAATTTTCCTTTGTCGTTAATTCATTATGTACCCACTTACTTATAGAAACAAATCATGACGGTCAGCAAATTAATCAAATTAGAAAATATTATCAATTATTACTTTAACATCTTCCTGTCATTAAACTATTAAGTTTACTTTTATGAAACCTGTAGTTTA
The DNA here is from genome assembly GCA_949709985.1 of Luffia ferchaultella. Classification (NCBI taxonomy): domain Eukaryota; kingdom Metazoa; phylum Arthropoda; class Insecta; order Lepidoptera; family Psychidae; genus Luffia; species Luffia ferchaultella. Next base: position 13,428,004 of record OX453250.1, on the reverse strand, counting down.
TTTTAAAATACCCGCGTCATAACTTCTATTACCTATCAGGCTATAATCATTTCTGAAAAATATTATATCTTTAAACAATTGTTCAATAAAGTTATTACCTATACCTTTAAATTACCTACCTACTTGTCACATTTTGTGGTTAATAAAATGCTATAGGTTGTCTTTCAAATCGATATTGTTTCCGGCGGTAAAAACTCGTAATGATCGATGCCCTTCCAACCTCACCTTACATTATACTAATCTGTGACCGTACACTCAACATTACTTTATTGCTCGTTGAAATCCGAGTTCTACCAGTCTGTGGAGCTTGGGCGCACTTTGACCATGATCTTTTGCTTATGTTATTATCGTAAGTGATCCACTACTCATCGCCAGTGATCAAACTTTTCAAAAATAGTAGATACACTTTTATTACTTTTTAATTAAGAATCATAAATGAGTACTTACGCTGTTGGTGAGATTTCTGTGAGTGAGCTTGTGTAGCACCCAAACATCAAGGTTTTTGTATGCCCGAATTTTTTTAAATGAGTTAAAATTGTTTTATGGCCAATGCCTAGTTCTTCTATCGTAACTACTAATACTAATATGCCGATCATTCTACTTTTTTCATACTTTATGTTATCAACTTTACGTAGCAGGGCGACCAGAGCGAACTGCATTTTTAACATTAAAATGTCTTGATCGAAAACGCTTAAACTAACTTTGTGCCATTCTTACTGACATACATTAGATCCATAAAACCGTACAATTATTTTTTTGCGTTTTGTGTCCCATCATTTTTTTTTTTGTAATAAAATTTCAATAATATCGGCTTTCTTGTACAGAAAAACAATTGAACAATTTTTATTTTGTAATTTTTTTGAAATGTCACCTTTTTAATGGTATTATAACCAGCCAGATACAAACAGTACAACCAATAAGATTGTATTACAAATGCATAGGTAAAAAAAATACGAGAAGACTTTCACCCCAACCTAATAAACAATTACGTTAGGTAATATTAAGTATTAAGGAATGTCAAAATTTGAGATAGAGAGAAAAATGTCGAGTAGAGCCTTTGATGAACATAGAGATAACGCGTTGTGGCAACAAAAATGTGAGCAAAAAATATACACTGCAGACCAAATATATACGGCGGCATTTTATGTTTTGAAATATTCACTGTGAAGTAAAAATTTTTGTGACCCATTTGTAAAAATCGTATTGGCAAAAAAAACAAAGATTCTGAAATTACAATTCATGTGTCATTTAACAAAATATTTGTATAAATCATTTATAAAGACCTAGGCATGGTAGGTATATCCAATCACTGATTTTGTTTACGTTTTCAATCGTTTCAAAATCAGAGCTGCTCCATTTTGATTGTTGTGTTATCTAAGAGTATGTAGCACATAATTTTACTAAATTATTCTTTTTCTTATCCAACAAATTTTTTTTCCATTCCATCAGCCCTTTTTGTACCCCACTGCAGTGGCTTAGGCCTCCAATCAAAATGAGGGCTTGGAGCTTTAATCCACCACGCTGCTCCAATGCGGGTTGGCGAATTGTAACGACCGCCATCTATTGACAGCGTCCGGGACCGACTGTTTAACGTGCTCTCCGAGGCACGGAGTCAGTGATAGTTAATGTACTTAAGTCAGAAAAGCTCATTGGTACACGCTCGGATTCGAACCATGGCCACATGGCCTTATAGATTTGAAACAGGTTCGCTGCGTTCGAGCTATAACGACACAACAAAACAAAAAATATACTTGATATAAATATTGTAAATTAAAGTAATACATGTTAGGTTAATTGCTACAACCTAACTCCATAGTTTTAACGTGTATCAAAAAGCAGATATTTATTGATAACTAAAGTTTAACTTTGATTATTTAATGTCTGGATGGACTCTCGTATTTCAATTTCAACAAGAATGACAGACCAAATTTTACATACTAGTGTGAGACTCAACAGACCACACAATCTCCTTACGCCACACTAACCATATACAAACCGTCTCTCTGTGTGTGAAACTATGACCGAACAGTTAGGTAATAATTTTATCAACGTTTTATGACACCCCGACTCTCTATCCAGACATTGGTATGTGAAATATTTTTGTGGTAGATACATTCTTTATATTTTTTGAATAAGTGGTTATTTTAAGAAATAGATATTTTTTTATTCAGTAAATATGAGCTAATAAACATTTTATATTTTTGTTGACTGTAGTGTAGGTATAACCCATGTATAACCCTATTCGTTTGTCTTTGAGCCATCTTTGAGCAGATGATGGCATTTTTAATATGTCATGTACAATTTCATTGTTTTTTATATAGTAGGTAAGTTGGATTCAAAATCATCCGATCTTATGACGTCATAAGATCAAAAAGAGGTTGACGGGATTTCATTGTAAAAACCTGAAAAAATACACAATTTTCGAATTTTTCGACGTGTAACTAACAAATTTAAAAAGTAGGTACGTAGTAGGTATATTTTCGTTAAATATGTCTATATACATTTGCATAGTATGAATACAATAAATATCTAATAACATCACTTTTAAATACTTCAGATACATAAATTAAGTATGTACCTATTTGTATAGACCGATTGGCCGAGTGGTTACAGACGGTCCTGTTAATATTTTGTTAATAGCGTTGAAAATAACTTAGGAAATAATAATTTAAAAAAAAAACATTTCTTAGAAATACGATACAGCCAGCGCCAAAGAGACCAGCGCCATCCGTACGTTCCTCAAAGAGCTTACGTTCCTTTGAATTTTTTTTTTTTTAATTTACTGTCGGTGAATTCCGGTCCTGTTTTTAGCGAGTGAAGTTGATCTTCGAAATTATAAAAAAACACTTCTGGAAAATAATGTACCAAGATACAGCCAGTGCCATCCGTTGGCTCCTTAATGAACTAACATTGTACTGAAATTTTATTTTGCCAAAAAATTGTTATCCATAGTTCCTTTTTGTTTATTTTTGTTCTTTATGGTAAAAACCAGCCTTGAGAAATAATATAGGTATAGGGACAATGCGTAGTATATAGCCTATTATAGTTTAGATATTAAATTCCAAAAAGTTTTATGACGTAAGAACGTAGGTACCTACCTACTTTCAAAGTCTTTCCGGATGCTCGTTTTGAAGATGAGTAAAAGAAGCAAGAGAATAACATCCCATTTTACGTATGGTTTGGTCATAAATGTTCAGAAGTTATCACGTCGTGACCACAAAAATGTCAGCAAAAAAATATACGCCATCAACTGAATATACGCCACTTAATTTTTTGACAAAGATAACACTTTGAAGTAGAATTTATTGTGACCCACATGCGAAACCCTTACTGAAAAAACAAAAATTTTGAAATTATATTTCTTACAAATTTTTACAAATAAATATTATTACAAGTATTTCTAAGCTAACCTTTATTTAGTTGGTAAAGGATAATGCCTATTGGTCAAACGAAAAATGGCTGAGATATAGGTACCTACAAAAAATGTCTGCGATTAACAAAAATAAATTATACACCACATAGACCTTTTGATCGAAGGAAACTCATTACAATTAAAATAATTGTCTAAAAAGTAAGAGAAACTAGTTTAAAAAGATTTTATTGCGAAAATATTCTGTCTGAAAACAAAATAAATACCTACTAACATAATTTGTATATTTATACCCGACCTCTACAAACTTGAGAATAATTTTATTATGTACATGTAATTATATTTAGAATTTAAGAATATTCGTACTTTATGTTCATGTTGGAGACTTAACGGGCATTGCCCTCTCAAAAAATTATAAAATTGTCTTTCGCCGATGGTTAATACTTATGTCAATTTGAAAAAATATATTCAATTGGGAACATACATTCAGTATCTATGAGGTATTTTAATTCATCATCAGTCACACATCAGTCTATTATTTTATTTAAGCCTGTTTATATTAGGTAAAAGTTTACAGATAGAAAAATCATGAAAAATATAATTTATTCATTTTTACACTATCGAATGCAACAGTTAAAAAACCGTCTAAATCGGAACGTTTGTTTAGACCACAGACCCTTGTTTGTGGTTTAGACGAAGTTTAGTTAAAATACATTTTGTCTCTTTATTTTGATCCAAGAGTCCTAATCGATACACAAAGGTAATACATATTTTAACAGAATGGGTTAAAGTCTAAATCGGACTGAATCCAAATAAATAAAAAATATCCGTTTTTGAAAAATCATAACCAAACTCAAAATACGTAGCATCCTATCATCGTCATCATCATCAGCTCGTGTCTTTCCACTGCAGGATATAGGCCTCTCCCAAGGCTCGCCACTACACAAGATCGTCCGCCTTTCGCATCCAACTACCTCTGGTATGGTGCTTCAGGTCATCTGTCCACCTACCTGGCCGGGGGGCGTCCAACGTTTCGCTTCGCACCGATGGGGTAGACGAGTTCTCGAGTGGAGGCCACCTACCGGGAAGCGAACCGTTGAAAGCTTTAGCATCCTATGCTATTACTAATCTTTTTATTATATTAAATATTTAAAATAAAATTTTTATTTCGTGAAAAAAGAGTTTTAGTAATAATTAATTACTAATAAATGTAAGTAGTACTAACACTTCTTCGAGTAACGCACTAAAAACGTACAATAAACGATCTCATTCTAACTTTAGAATTATAATATTATATCAATAATTCACTATGAAATCGGCCTTCGCCTTATAGAATCTTTTGAATAAATGCGTGTTAACAAAAAAAGTGTCTATACCGAGGTGCGAAGAGCTAACGAGCTTAATCCCGGTATAAGTTATTAGGCACCCCGTCGAGTGGTGCATATCGCGCGATCTAAGATGGCGGCCACATGGGATACCGTTAAAAAATTAGTATTTGACGTAATGAAGAAACGTCCATTTTATTATAATTATATGTCGATGATAATTAGAAAACAATTGCTTTGGCTCTATTATTTTTATCGTCAACTTAATTATTTAGGTGTTTTGAGAAAAAACTCAAAAATGTTCTTTCAAAACTGGAGCGAATTTACCTGACTCCTACTACGCTTTTTTTGGTTGCTTAAATTGTGTTTAGAACTCGTTAAAGCTGTTCCACTTCTCTACTCTATTTGTTTGCGTGTTAAAGGATATTTGCGATGGCTCATGTCTCCTCCCTGCTCAAGTATTTCGTGCTCTCCAAACAAATCGTCAATATTATGAATTTACTTGTAGATATTCGAGCTTTAGGTGCTTTCTTATTTAAATCTTATTAGATAACACACATATTAATCAATTAATGTACATCACATATCATTAAACGTCCGCATGAAAATCCATGCCTCATGTTAAAAATATTGTATATAGTTAGGAAGAAGTATGTTCAGTACAAACATTAATAACGAATAAGATATATTAGATAAGTAGGTATTCTTCGTTGACTGTTGTTTTCGTTCACTATGGCGTTTGTCTTCCACCGTTTATTTTTACTGTGACGTTAAATTTCACAAAGCTCTTGCAAGCTAACACAAATATATTTTTGTTTTAGTGATCTAAAATCAATTCCGGATCATAGGCGATACCTACAGAGTAACTAAAAATAATCAGATGGGCGCGGTTTACAAGTAAATTTTGTTTATTACATTGACTTTTTTTTATAAATATTCTGTTGTGTGCCAAACCTTATTTTATATCATATACCTACGCTTAGTTAACAAAAATGGAGAGTCTGATTCTTTGAAACGATCGAAAATGTGACCAAAATTATCAGTGTTTTAAACAAACATTTTGTTAAATTAATGATAATAATACATGGGAATTCCCACACAGCGCCATCTAGTACTTTAGTGAGCAAGTATTATGCTTGTGTTATGAGTTACTAGACAAATAATATACATACTTAAATATTCTATATAATATATACATACTAATACAGACTTGAATTCTAATCAATTTATATAGCGAGTTAAAGTCCAACTCATGATAAAAGCTTACTATTGTATTATCATCATCATCAGCCCATTTTTACCCCACTGCAGGGGCTTAGGCCTCCCCCAGGGTGAGGAGGGGGGCTTGGAGCTTAAGTCCACCACGCTGCTCTACTGCGGGTTGGGAACTGTAACGACCGCCATCTATTGACAGCGTCCGGGACCGACTGCTTATCGTGCCCTCCGAAGCACGGTGTCAGTGATATTGTGTACTTAAGTCAGAAAAACTCATTGGTACACGCCCGGATTCGAACCATGGCCCTATGGGGCCTTATAAATTTGAGACAGGTTCGTTGCGCTCTGGGCTATCACGACACTAGAAAAATTATGAAAAATATAATTTTTCTTTATTTTTTTTATAATAAAAATATATTGTATTAGCGAGTATTTAAATGATAAGTGCGCATGGACATCATTGTAATAGTTGTAAGCACTTTAAATTTAAAAAAAAAAACAACAGTTAAGAAAAACATATATTTAAATAAAATAAACAGGGAGGAGTTTCTTGCCGGTTCTTCTCCTTCTAGTTTTTGAACCGGCACCTAATCAATTTATTTTGACTTTCAATAAGTGTCTGTAAACATCTTATATTGAATAAAAACTTTTTGAATTGAATTATATAAATATTTTTGTGAAGACACCACATACATATATAACAACCAAGACCGGACCCGTATCAATATTCATCATATAAATAGTGACCCGACCTGGGATTCGAACCCGGGACCTCCAGCTTCGTAGACAGGGTCGCTACCCACTAGGCTAAGTGGTCGTCAAAATTATGCATGAAATGTAATTTCATAATCTCTATTGTTTCTTTTAGTACATATTTTACATGTGGGCCGCACAAAATTCTAGTTCACAGCGAATATTTCATAACATCAACTGATATACGTTTGTACTACGGCGTTAATTTTTGCTCATATTTTGGTTGTCACAACGCAACACGGTGTATCTATCAACACCCATGTATCATGTATATATAGCCTTATTAGGTACAGACGTACTAAATTAGAATTCACGAATAAAAACGTGTGACTAATAAACTTTAGAATGAATCTGAAAGTTGTTTTAGTTAAAAAATTATATATTTAAACATTGGTATACCAATAATATAACTGGATGTGCTGTCCGCGTTCTAAAGTGTCCGCGCAGGAAGTCATCCAAAACGCAATAAGTCTTCCAACCGGCTTTTAGTCGGTGTAATGGCTTAGCGCCGAGCAAACGTGCGCGATGCGGACCTGTGTCGTAAAAATTTGTGAAACTACTAGTCAAAGACACAAAAAAGAGCTGAATATCGTATTTGCGGTAAGTAAACATTATAATTTAACATTAGTTTATGACTACAGACGGCTATTCGATTATTTTAAATTTAATTTTAACATTATCACAATTTAATTCTCGTCACATTCCCGTAAACAGTGCGACACGTCCGAACGGTAATAAGTATTTGCATGCACTGACGTGCACAATGAAGGCGGGCCGCGGCCTTATCAGCCCACGCTCGTTGCGGACGCTTTTATTTCACTTTTGGTTAGCGACTACAAATCCTTATTATTAAATTCTAAAATCAATGTATTTAAAGTAGAATTTTTTATTTAATTTAGGTATATTTAATCTAGATTATTCATAATACGGCCATATACTTATTTGCACATAATTTTCTTTGGGGAGCACGCATTACTTGAGCAGGAAGGAGAAATAGCTACTGCAAATATCTTTTTCAACCGTGCTACTAGAACAATATTTGTATTTATCCACATATTCACTCACGTGGCAACACTGTGTGATTTTTCCGCAGTGTCTTTATTTTATTGAATAAAAGAAATTATTTTGTTGAATAAGAATAAAAGAATAAATAAAGTTATTATTTATTTATATAGTAGTTTATTTAAATTGTGAAATATATTTTTTAATGTTTTTCACTACTATGTACCTACTTTCAAGAATCATTAACTCTTTTGTAAAGAAAGAAAAGAGTTGTTAATGCTTTAGTTTTTTTTCTGCAATTCTCCAAGGTCGAAGTGGTACCGAGTGGAAACTTTGAACAGCACCCTGGAGGAGAAATTAGAACAGTGGTTAAATTTACCCGAAAATATTTACATAGTGTTTATAAGAGATTATATTCAGATTTTAGCTTCCTGTAGGTACTCCTTCTAAATATAAACTTAATGTTAAATCTTATACTTTTCCGTATGTACAATATGCTTAAAAAGTAGTAAAAAGTTTTCTCTTCACGTAATAATATGTACTTTAGTTTATTTAACATTGTACTGGACGTTTTATTATGATTTAAATATATATTTTTTGGAACTGGATCAACTGCACCTTAAGATTAGTATTATTGTGCTTTGACGTTTATTTCATGGAATACATTTTCTCTTTTGTTTTGTTCCCGTCATTTCTTCTTCTTTCCATTTCTTTTGTTGTTTTATACAGGATGAGGTTTTAATGACCAGCCAAATTTTAATATACCTTTGACAAAATTCATTGGCCGTCTTGATCCTTTTTAGTGTCGTTCAATAGGAAAATATTCAGTTAAGACTACGTAAACCTTTCCCAGAACTACCAATATACTAGTCACCATTTACGAGGGCGCCAGTGTACGTGTACGTGCACGCGCCCCGCCCACATGTCCCATGCCCCGCCCTTTCGCTCTGTGTAAGTAGAAGGTAACCAAATTTAGTTAAAATATATTTAGGATATAATTACTGATTATGATTATTTGACCTATATTTTTATTTACTTAATGAGGTCAACTGGTGATACCTAACATCTAGAAAAATTTTGGCTGGTTACTAAAATCTCATCCTGTATAACAACGTGTAAAAATGCATAGGTAATGTTATGTAACAAATACAATGAATACTAAATAGTAAAAACCGTTAGTAGACTATAAAGGCTTCGATCTAGCAACTATCTAAACAAACAAAAGATAATCAAGGGTTGACTAACAAGGGAGAAAAAGGTACTGAACTGTTTTGTCTTTACCTATAGTTATATACGGCGTGTTCGGCTGAACGTACTCCAAACTTATAGAGAGTGTAAAGCTTACCGAACTAAACAAAATATTTAAAAAAATGATAAGAAGTAAAAAAAAAATTAATTAGTTTTTTTCGATAACCGTTAGTTTGTGCCATCTGCTCACTTGTAACCTTTTTTTTAGTTCAGTACAGTTTACAGTTTACTACATGTTTCATAAGTTTGGATTACGTTCGGTTGAACATCCTATAGAAAAAGATACCTAAATAATATTTAGGTAACTTTTTCTATAGGATGCATGTTATGTAAGAGCATAATATTATTTTAGTATTGAAGTTTAAAAAGTTCTTTTCACAGCACTGGCCTTAATTTTATGATGTTAAAATTGGGAAAACGTAAACAGTTTGACAATTTAAAAAAAAATACTGATGAATTGTTGAAAATTTATTTAAACACCAGAACTTGTTTCTAAAATTAGAATTTCTGTGACTATTACAGTGTTTTTAGTTATTCGTTTGGAGTACCATGGAATTCTATTTAGTAGTCATGTAATCATTCTTTCTTTAGATTTCAATTGCAGATATATATATATATTGATTACGAAAGAAAACACACTTACTTTAAAAAAAGTGGTTTAATTGTCCTGAACTTGCTCAATGGTCTTAGCGTATCGATCTGTAGGTGTTTAGAAAATTAAATCAACGCAAAATATTTACTTATGTCATGGTAAATATAAAAATGAGCTTTTATAATTCAACAATAAAAAACAAAATCAGAAAAATAATAATAAATATTTGTAAATTTTCAGTTTAGCGATTTTCAGAATTACCTTATACAACGCTGAAACATTATAATTAACAATAAACAGAAATATTTATAAATTAAAGGAACACTATTACGAGCATTCATAAAAGTAATAGGTAACTTAAGTATAGTATTTTGTTTATAACTACAATAAATATATTTCAATATTATTACTAAGCTGTGAATAGCTTCAAATAAAAAACCATTAAAAAAAACAAAAGGCATGAACCCTGACTTTTATTATTAGTACTTAAGTGTCTGATAACTTATAAAAATATCTGTTACAAAATAAAAACTTTTTTAGGAACCCACACATTCATAGGCATTAAACATATTACCTACGAATTATTGACTGACCAAATAGCCGAGTGGTTTGAAGACCCTAACTGCAGAGCCAAAGGTCGCGGGTTCGATTCCCGCCCGGGACAAATATTTGTGTTCATAAACATAATTATTTCGTTTCGTGTCTTGGTGTAAAGTATTTATGTATGTATATATTATTACAAAATAATAATATGTATTTCAGTCATAACACAAGCATATTATTTGCTTACTTTGGGACTAGATGGCGCTGTGTGGGATGTCCTTGATATTAGTATTATGTATTGTTAAAACAACCAACCTGTACCTCAAAAACCATCCGCTTTTGGGGTCAAAAATGTACATCTCCCTGGATCCCCTTTTTTTCTCTGGGGCTAGACTTTTTGCCCATCCTGTATATTAAGTGCGTAATTATTATTATGTATTATTTCTGATGTTGATAGCAACCGATCAATAATATACCCCATTGAACAACCTCTATCAAAGCAATTACCATTGACGTATTTATGTAAGTTTACGTGTTATCATTTTAATTGTTATTGTTTCATTAGATTCGTATGAATAATTATTGTTGTACCTAATAATTCATGACATCTAGTAATTATAGTAAAGGGAAAATTCTTTGTAGGTTATAAAACTATATAGATCTTCTTTGGACATTACAAATTTCGTTAAATTTTTTTAAACCACTTGGTTGCCAGAAGTCCTTGGCTTATAAAAACAGATGACAACACACTATTTTTTTTTTTTCGTTTTGGACCTTGCATTGATATTCCATAATTGCGTTCCTTTACAAAATTACATACACGTATTAGTGCAAAATAATTTTACGTGATATATACATTTGGAACTGCTCTTATTTGTTTCATATAGGTACAAATACTTATTTTAAGACTATCCTTTCATTGCCACCAGAATAATGACTAAATTTAATGGGATGGGATGGGATTTAATGGGGATAAAATATTGTTTAAGTATTCAAAATATTCCTTACTATGACACTGACATATAATAAATAGCAATTTAAAAACCTATATTATTCGATTAATGATACCGGCATAAATTCGAATTAACTAGAAGCTCTGTTCTACGTTTACCGTCTAACCACTCATACTCTAGCTGGCTGGTGCAAGATGGCTTGGATTTCAGTTTGAGTTTCAGTCCGTGAAGTCCCCGCGTGCCGGTCTTCACCACCCCGAAATCCGCGCGCGCCGGTCTTCACCCCCGCGAAATTACGTTTGTCAATTTAGATACTGTGAAGTGACATTTCTGATTCTATTAAAACCAAACGCTGCTGTCAAATTTATTGACTCTATGGATACCGGTTTTACTTTCTTAGTAAAACAATGGTAAAACGAAATTGCAGTATAGGGATGAGATAATGCTGCAGTGGTACAGCAACATTAATTGGAGTCATAAATTGCATTAATAACGCTACTAGAACACCTTTAGTTAGTCATTATTTAGTAAGTCGGGTGTCTATTAGCTATACAGAGGCTGTTGCTAGTTTTATTAGTTCTTCGTTTGATACTATTAAAACTATGGGGTTATGTGTCGATGCGTAACAAAAAATTGCGGACCATGTTTTTTTTGTAAATTTTTTTGACGGCCCTGGGATCAAGCCCATGCCTGTGGACCATGTGCAATTGTTGTGATGCCGCATCCATGTATTAATATATCAATCATTAAGAAACGTTGGTAAGGACTTTTTTTTTAATATGAAGCATTCCGTAATATACCTAAGCTAATAATCAGAGCCTCAATGTCTCGATTGAATTTATAATAAATGTGTGCAACAGTAAAGTGACTTCATTTCTAAATCCATGCGATTAAAATGCTATGTTTGTTTAACAAGTTCTTCATAAATAATTTATATATACTAAAGGGCCCATGCAAATATTATACACGCGCTAAAATTTAAATAAAACGCTGAATCTTTTGGTTTATAGTTCTATTGACATAGTCTATAAACATAAATTACAAAAAAAGAAATTCCTTAGATTCCGGTCTTGTTTAGTTTTCGTCATTATCGATAAAGGTAATCCTGAAAAGAAAATCACCTTTGAGGTATAATATAAAAGAAAATACCAACGCTATCTGCTGGCTCCAAGAAAAAATTATGTAGCATTAAATCTTTATTAAATAAAAAAAATGTCTCCGGTATTTTCCGGTCCAGTTTCTGGTTCTATTTATTTTTGGCTAGTCAGCTATTTTTAGCGATCAAGATAATCTTTAAAATGATGGCTCGGGCGAATAAAAACTTTTTAGAAAAATAATATGTCGGTATTTTTAATCCTTTATGACTTACGTATGTAATGGTTAACACATATGTTATTTCAAAAATAATAATGATATATGAGATATCACATGAAGCGCCATCTAGTCTTTAAGTAGGCAAGTATTTTGCTTGTATTATGGGGTACTAGACAACTGATATTTTTCTATTTAATTAGCCTATTTTGCCCCACTGCAGGGGCTACACTTATGCCACCCAGGATGAGAGGGCTATAGAAGCTTAAATCTCCAGTGCGGGTTTGCAGATTGTAACAACCGCCATCTATTGACGGCAGCCGGGACCGACTGCTTAACGTCCTCCCTGAGGCACCGAGGCACGGAGTCAGTGATGGTTATGTACTTAAGCCAGAAAAACTCATTGGTACACGCTCGGATTCGAACCACTCGAACACTTCGAAGACAACTGATGTATATATTTAAATATTCTTTGTAATATATGCATGTATAGATACTCTATTTGAGAAAAATAAAAAATTACAAGTTGGATGGTATTTAAGTAGAGAATAGGATGACAATTCTATACTTAAATTCTTATTATATTGCAATATAGTACTTACGCTTGGCGTTCAAACTCCCATACATACAATCGTGATTACAAAATTATTCAATAAATGTTTGGTACTGTAGTAAAATTTAAATAAGCAATCGTTCATCTCATTCCAAGTTATACAAGGGTTACTTATAAAGAAATCAATTTATCTGATAGTTATTGGGTTTAGAAACTTGTTGATTTTATGCACATTCGACGTAACTTCATGCGACAAAATCTTATCATTAGTGTACAATAATAATAATTTTATTTATGCTATTCTGAACGCTTAATTGTTCCATAACAATACAAAAGTTGAAAGGCGTTACTTTTTTCTACAGTGTATCTCGTTCTACGCGCTGAACAATTGTGTCAGATGAAATAGCATGCTTATAAGCTCATAAAACAACGCCGACTCACCTAAGCCACGTTTGCAACAAAGTTCAATGTAAAATGTCTGCGTAAAATCAAATTACATATTTTATAATTATATATTTAAATTAGTGGTCGCCTAACGGTCGAAATTTGACCGTACTCACTTTTTGGAAACAACTAATAACATTTAGGCAAGAGAAGTAACTTTAAATCACAAAAAATAACAGACTGTCCCTCCAGCTGTTAATTACGACTGTCACAAATATATATCTTTCGGTGACTGTCTTCTTTGAAAAAAATAAGGAATAAAGGCCTTCTTTTACAGTTTATAGAAAAACCTTTAAAAGCGATAAACGAAGTCTCATTTGAAGGGTTTATTTTGGCGTGCAAAATAAACCATTCAAAAATAAACTTTTATTAAGTACATAATGTCACATATCACATAAATGAGCTCGTTTGATATAATTTTATAATTTAGTTAAATTCAATTCATAGTTTCAAAGAAAGTAAAGAAAATATAGAAAATTCGACCATTTGTCCCGTTATCTAAAAACAAAAAAAAAAATCCCATTGCCCATTTATCTCCGAAACTACGGAGCCTAAAATAAAAAACTAAACACGGGATTTAGGGCCTCACTCATATTTTACAAGAAAATCCAAACAAACGTCTTTGAATTCCCACAGGAAACGGAAAATGTTCGTGAAGAGAAAATGCATAAGTTCAATTTGTCTTGTGGTTAGCATGGTAGCCTACTTACACGAAAGAGTTCAGTACATATTCTAACCTGAAATTGATTCAGATTAAAAAACATACTAAATAACGTTTATAGTACGGAACCATCTCCACGTAAGTCCAACTCGCACTTCGCCTAAGCGCTCCCACTATGCCTTCGAACATGTGTATACCTAATTTGAACTATAGAACTGTTCAATTATGTGAACGGAAACGTATTTCGTCCATCGAATTCATAGACGATGAACAAATTTTTTTTTTGTTCCATCTCTCACGAAAACAGTTGGTAAAACGATTTCTTACCATTTGCTCAGAACCGGAAAATCGAGAAAAAAATATTTCAAGATCCATTTCACCCGTTGGGTGTAAAACAATGGCTATTTGTTTTTAGTTGCGTTCGAACTGTGACTAATTAATTAATCGTTGTACCGGCACTGGTCGGGTTACATTGTGAAATTTTAAACAGAAATTCAGTCTAAAGCGCTTTCTTTCAATTTGATACAGTTTTTAATTTAGCCTTCTTCAGTGACGACATTTAAAAATAACACTGCAGTCGGTAAGATTTTACAGATTGCATGATATTGACGTTTAGGTAGGAACTCTTTGGTAGGAACTCACTTTGAGATCTAACTTTACACACAATAGTGGTAATTTTTCGTGGCTAACTAGATTTTTCAAAGGTCGTTGTGCCACTCTCGTTGTATGAAGTTCACCTTCAATGCGTTTGAACTAAATCTCTTTGAAAATTTTAAGAAAGAAAGAAATGCATTTAGTCACTGCCAAAGGATGCATAATGCATGAGAAACGAATACAAAAATAAAAAATTACAAAAAAGGTCTCCGCAGCCATGACACCTATGAGCTGACTGAACGCCCGGTGCAGGTGTTTGTGATCACGCCCACAACGCCGATTTTCAATCAGCCCCTGCTCAATCCACCGCACATACTATTATATAATATTATATAATGAATATTTCGATCAAATAGGATAAACTACAACAAACTGTGTAAGTAGGTGTCCCCAAAAATAAAATTAAATTAAAACAAAAGCATACAGCCTCATCTTACGAATATTTTTGTCTATACTTACCTACCGACAAAATGGGGCTTAATGTCTGCGACATAACATTTTCGAGATTTTCCGGTTATCTTGAAGTCACTGACGGTTTTTTTATATTCTGAACTCGATGAAATGCGCGGGAAAAAACGACTACCTACGTATAAAATTTTTAAGTAATTGGCGATAAGGCTGTAATTTCAATAAAAATCCCAAAAAGGGATGCTAAGAGAAAGCTGTTCCACAAACCGATTCCGAACCAATGGTTTTGGAAATTATGTTATAAAACACAACAGGTGTGTAGTCATGCTTTTTGATTTATATATTTTGCCTGGGTCCTATATATAGATTTTTATTACGTATTAAAGATCACCTCAGTCGAATAATTCCTTATCTTAAATATAAGTCTGGCAATTTTTGTTCTAATAGCCATTACTTTTAATGGAAACGTGTAGGCAACTAGGCTTCCTCTTTGCATATGTAAAAGAAAATTTCAAATGTATTCAATTTTGAAGGGAGAAACAGTATTCTTCCGGAAGGATATTTTTCGGAATTCGCTCAAGTCATCTATAGCCCATATACGGGTTACCAAAGGGATATTGAAACAGATATTACGACAGAAATCGCGGAGTTTTAAAAAAAAGGGACTAGCCTCGCATGCAGACAAAACTTTATTTTAGAGAAAACTTTTGTATAAAGATAAAAAATGGTTTAAATCGTTTAAACATCTTATTTTACTATATTAAATAAAATTCAAATATTGTAAAGTTTAAAATAGAATCCATTTGTTTTTTTTAACGTGCGAGCTCCGACGCAACTTCAAAAGGACATCGTTTACAACCCTTCCTTTGAGGGGCTAACGCGATGGAATAAATTACCCATAAATAAACCACATTTGACCCGAATAATGGCAGTTATAGATAAATGTGTGTTTTAATATTAATTGAGTTATAAGGTAAGAAGATTTTTTATCCTTTATTGTTAAAATGAATTTATCATAACATGTTCCTGTTATTACCGTGTCGAAATATAGACTTTTCGTTTTTAATTGTAATAATTATAACATTTATACCATATATTTAATAGAATTTCAAATAATTTATTCGATATGATGAAGTGATGAAATTTTTTGCCATTAACACTTATGGTGGAATTACTACATTTATTCTGTATTTTTTCTACAAAAAAAAAATATTCATCTGCGACAAATCATTACTGAAATTTCATCTCCGTATATGATGTTTTTCAACATTTTCAAGTATTTTTTGGATAACTTAAATTCCATATTGATAATTTTATTTTAAACAATATTCCATGCTGGGTGTAAAATATCTATATGTATATATTAAAAAAGAAAAAAAATGTATGTATACCAGTTATCTTAGTAACCCATAACACAAACATAATACTTGCTTAATTTGAGACTAGATGACGCTGTGTGGGATGTCCCACGTATTATATTATCATGTTAATTGAATGTGCATGCAATAAAAAACATTTAATAGATTCATCATCGGTATCAAGCTTTTATCGTTTAAAGCTCAAATGGGCTTTTAAGCACGAATTATTTTAAAGATGACGCGGTGAAAAAAATAGGTTAGGACAGAGTAGAAAGAGCTTCGACTCTATATGTGTAAAATTGTTAAGTACTAAAAAAATTAGTTTATGTAAATAATAGATGCTAAAAATTATGGATATGATTCATCGCGATTTTGCCTTTGTAGTTTTTAAACGGAACGAGAAGTGGAGGAGAGAGTAGAGTGGAGAATGAAAAGAAAAAAAAATTACAATTGTAAGGAAAAAAATAATATCTTCGGTGATATGAGTATGCGATAATGTAATCTGTGTCAAAGTCGAAATAATACAAATGTGTTGTCCACGTGAAGGAAGCCCCAAACACATCGTTGACGAAGCCACGGGGGCGATTATTAAGTAATAGGTTCATCGCATATACACTGTTACAGATTATTACAGTGGGAACTGTAGAAAGACAGACAGACATGTCGACTCTAAAAGGATTTTTAGGAATATAAGATTTTTCAGTCAATATCTTGTACGTATCTACTTAAGGGAATATAATCACCGAAAGGCGAACGCCGGAACGCTCGGGGGAAGCGAGACATATAAATTAACTCGACCGCACCGCACCTTTTCATTGTCGGCCCCTTAATAAGACTACATTTATTATACTGACTGCGTATTCATTTACTTATTGTGATCATTTTAACGCATTCGTTACTTTGTGATGTCATAATTTTTGCAATGGAACACATTAAATTAAGAGAAAGAAAATGTGATTTCACTGATCTTATGAATTAAAAATATATCTTCAAAGTTGTACTTCTTGGGAGTTTGTGGTATTCTATAACGTGTTTCGGAGGTATTTGAGGGACTTTATGACAACCTTCCAATCCATGTTAGGAACAAATAATTTTAATATTTTTTTTCTGTCCGTTGCAAATGTAAATATTTATATACCTAAATAAATTTATTTTAATTTAATAGTAATAATAAAATAAAGTGTCGTGATAGCCCAGTGCACAACGAACCTGTCTTAAATTTATATGGCCCCCATAGGGCCATGGTTCGAATCCGGGCGTGTACCAATGAGTTTTCTGACTTAAGTACACAACTATCACTGACTCCGTGCTTCGGAGGGCACGTTAAGCAGTTGGTCCTGGACGCTGTCAATAGATGGCGGTCGTTACAGTTCCCAACCCGCAGTGGAGCAGCGTGGTGGACTACAGCTCCAAGCCCCCCTCCTCACCCTGGGGGAGGCCTAAGCCCCTGCATTGGGGTAAAAATGGGCTGATTATGATGATGATGAATAAAATAAAATAAAATATAAATTAATTTATAATAATAACCTAGGGCATCACATTTAATGTCATCTAGTCACAAAGTAAGCAGCTTGTATTTTAGGTACTAGACAACTGATATACATATATAAATATTTTTTATACTATATACAAAACATATACAAGGTTGTATGGAAGAGATTGTTTTTAGCTATAAAACCGCCTTTTGTACCAAATTTAGTTAATAAGATAATTTTTTTTTTGTTTAAACTCCTTTCTGTGTATAATAAAGAATATTATTATTTTACACATATAGATATTTTATACACACACACGGTACAAATATACTTGTTCATGCACACAAATATTTATCCCGGACGGGAATCGAATCCGCGATCTATAATTCTACACTTAGGGTCTAACCACTCGGCCAATCGGTTAGTCACTTCTGAAGACGCTTTGAAAGTAAAATTTTACTATGCACCGAAATAGACGTATACCAGACGTAGACCAAGATACCTAACGAAAAGTTAACAGTAAGTAAAAAATTATAGTTACAAGAAGTTAACATTATGAGTTACTATTAAAAAAGGGTTAATAAATGTGAGGTATGTTTTAAACCAATTATAAATAAAAATCGGTGTTTTCAGAAGACTAATTTCATAATCTCTTAAATACGTAAATTATAAACGATTAAATTGACTTAAGTAGATATGTACCTATTAAAAAATAATTAGTATTATCAGTAGTAGTATTAACTACAAGTCAAATGTTAAAATTTGGTACGTACCGCTTGTTTTATTACCATGTGACCTTCAAGTACAAAATCCTTCGATTGCTCCGACCAGCTCTAAAATGGTCTAAAACTAGTAGTGAACGGAAACGTTTGTGAAAAAGATTTTAAAAATAGGTTAAAAAATAAGGCATATTTCAATTTATATTTTCTCTGATTCCTCCATTTGCTCTAATTATTGAATTTGCTTGAATTGCTGAATTATCTCCAATTCTTCCAATAGCTCCAATCGCTCCAGTCCCTCTATTAGCTCTGATTCTTCCAGTTTCTCCAGCTGTCCCATTTTATCCGATTGACCCATTCACATCGATCCTCCATTTGCTCTATTTCCTCCATTAGCTCTAACTCCTCCATTACCTCTAATTTCTCCATTTACTCCAATCAGTTTGAAAAAGGTACTTGCTAAACTAGAGATCAAATCGAACCTTTGCGCCAAGTTTCTAAAAATCCGTTAGAAAATAATGAAACCATCGCTTCAAGTTCCATTAGCACCATTTACTCCAATAAGCTCTAAAATGGAACTTTAAAAGTAGAGATCAAAGAGAACGTCTGCGCCAAGTTTCAAAAAAATACGTTAAAAATATTAACGTTCGAGCACAAACAGAAGGAGGACGGACAAACTACCATACCGAAATTATAAAATATTAGCGGTATTTAATAATAATAATAAAGCTCCCAACGGCTTTGCTCCCATGGCTATAGACAAGTTCGTAACGATCCCATTTAGCACCAAACTCATGAAACTACTAAGATCTATGCAATAGCTACACAAAAGCTGCAGAAACAGCTATGAACCCTACAATAACTATATAACATCCATATAACAAAGTCAATTTGGACATAATTTTGACAGTCTTATATAGAAACATAATAGCCACTTATCTACAGATTTTATATTGAAGGTAATTTAATGTAATTTTAATTAATATCTAAATTAAGATTTATAATAAATAATTTAGTATAGGAATTTATATTAAATATAATATGAATTGTAATAAAATAACATTAAATTTATTTCAATAAGTGAGAATTAAAAAAGGGCAATCAGCAGTGGCGTGCTAGGGTTTAACAATAACGCAAGCCCGAGATATTTTTGTAGATTCTTAATTGATCCTAAAGATATGTTCCATTGTCTTCATGTTAACAATAAAGTTAAATTTATTTTGTTGTCTTTTTAGTTTTTCTTTCCATGTTTGCTATTTATTGTTGAGAAATCAAAAAAGTACAGTTAGAGTAGCTGGAATTGTTGGCTTAAATAAAGGTAATCTGGGCTTGAATACTTGATTCGCTGTATAATTCATATTCTAAAGGGATGACTATAGGACCTGTAGTATGGAATCTATGGGGGGAGGAAATAATTTTCCCTGTCAAGTAAGTAAAGGATTAAATATACACGTGACATACTAATAAAATTAATACCTATAGTTTACACATACTCGAGGTACATTCGAAATGTATTCTATTATAATTCTTATTAACATTTTATTATATTTCGCGCATTTTACTGACGCTATGTGACACGTCACATTTCGTGTATTTTATGGACGTTACACATTTCGTGCATTTTATTGACGTTTCGCCAATCGTCGTTTTTTTGCTGACGAACGTCTTATTAAACATTTCCAAAAAGCTGAAAAAGCTCGAATGTTGATCTCAAATATTAACTTGACTGTCTTGGGCTCAACTCCCAACTGTTAAAACTCCTAGTAATTATTCGTTGTGTCTACCAGATCTAAACTTTGAGGTCACGTGGCGTGGTTTAAATAATGTCTAATAAGATATAAAATATATTTCATCAGGAAAAATTATTTGGCTATACAATTTTATTACGATCGTGTAATTTTTTAAATGGAACAATGGAATTTAAATTTTACACCCAGACTCGAAACAAATAGACATGTTAATGTACACAAATATTTGTCCCGGGCGGGAATCGAACCCGCGACCCATGGCTCCGCAGTTAGGGTATCTAACCACTCGTCCAATCGGTCAGTCAATAATATTAGTAGGAGCACGAAAAAGTATATAATTTTAACTTTATACTATAAACGACACATTGACAGCAATATAAAATATTGATAAACAAATAGCTGAACCACTTTATTGATTGTTACAATATCAACAAAACGTAGCCTATAAATTCATTGAGTGTACTATATTATGCAAGCCACCCTAACAAAACAACAATGAGCCGGGGAATCAGAACTCGTCAAAAGTCCATGTGTTACGGTGCTGGGGTCAGACGGGACCCATAAACTTTGGGGTCGAGATAGTGGCCCCCTTAACAACGATACATTTGTCGCGACGCCTCTGATTTGTGGTTAATCTTCTGGTGGAAATATACTCTCATGATAATGTTGTTTGTGAACTTCTAATTGAAATATTCGTTTTCTTAAATTATATTGATTAGAAATCGTGGTAAAATTAATATTAAAATGTATCAGGATTGTTTTAGAGGCATTTTTTAATATTATTAAGTTTATGAAATCCTTTTTTTAGATTTTTTTATTTTAAAATACTAAGTCAGTAGTATGCATACAAGAATTAGTCTCAATTCATGGGTCTCTGATACTGAGTATTTCTTAATAATTCTTTTGATTTGAAATTATTACAATAAACGACGAGTATATATATATATATGAGGCGTGTTTGACTGAAGGTATTCCAAACTTGTAGACCGTGTAGAGGTTACCGAACTATACAAAATATTTAAAAAAGGATAAATGATTAAAAAATGAAATTGTGAACATTTTTTTGGTAACCGTTAGTTTGTGCCTCTGCTCACTTGAAACTTTTTGTTCAGTTTAGCAAGCTCTACAATATTTACATGCTGTATAAGTTTGAACTACGTTCAGCTTAACACGGGGTATACCTATAGGTATATATTTAAGAAAGCGCTCAACACGCGGTAAACTTAATAAGACTGTGCAGAGTGAAATGTGCCAAAACAGGCAGTACGGTTGAGGTGATAAAATCAACAGTATTTATTCAGCACAAATATAAAAAATATATTTACCATAACGAAGGATGTGTTAACAATTACTCCGTGCCAAAAACTTAAAATCATTAATATTTTCGCATAAAAAATTACGTAAGTTAGGACGAAAACTGCAAAAACGTCAGCTAGCGTTAAGGTATTTTTGAGATTGTAACAGTATAAATCGATCCTAATTTTCAGTTTAAGTGAAACATAAATGGTTATATAACAATTCGTTCGTCTTAAATATTTAAATTATTGTCCGAAAATTAATTTACATGTGTATAAAAAACCGCTTTAAATCCGCCATACATTTTTTCTATGGCGGCCGCGCGCCGATTTGAATGCGAGCCATAGCGAGCTCTGTACTTCAGTAGCCTCCGGGCTTTCAAAGCGAATCGACGTCACTTTGGAGAGCAACCCATCTATTCCGTTGTTTCGTGTACGCATATCGGCAAAAGGATGTAAGTACTTTTTCGGTAGTTTTATATTTATTGCTAATTTTTGCCTGTATTATTCGAGATTAAATTGAAATAATATTTATTTGTTTCAGGAAAATAGGAAAACTTAAACAGAGATATTATAAATTAATCAACAGCTTCAGAATCGAAAAAAAAAGATTAGTAACCAGTCGGATATTGATAAAGGACAGTTCAGTTCTTCTAATAGTAACATATATAAAAGGTATATTAATATTCAGGCTAAAATTTTAATCACCATTCAAAATTTTAATAATAGGATCTTTAGTGAAAACAATGAAACATGAGTTTTATCTTTTAGAGTCACTCAGTACAAAAATATTGCATATAGTGCGATAAAGTTCACTGCGTCGATCAGCAGCCACCGGCGGAATTCTTTTCTCCTCTTCATTCGCATTTGCACCTTTTTCATTAATATTTAACTTAGTGACCACGCTGTATCTAATTCTAGAAAAATATTTTTATTGTGAAAAAACTTGACGCACTTTTTTTTCAAAAATGAAGTCTTTAGATTATACCTAAAGCTCAGATAAAATTTGGCTGGTGATAAAAATAAAAATCTCGTGTCACGATGTTTGTCTATGATGAACTTCAAAACTACTTAATCGATCTTGATGAAATTTTACACACTGTGTAATTTAGTGGCATGTATGTATTTATGTAGTGTCTGTCTGTCTGGACGGCTAATGCCCGAAACGGCTGAACCGATTTTAACGAAACTTCGCAGACGTGTTAAGACATTTATCAAAAATTACATGGACTATTTTTTTGAATTGTTTTCTAAGGTTTTACACAGTATAAATTTCATTTCGGAAAACGCACGGTTCTTTTAGGATAGCTATTAATCATGCTAAAATTTCTTAGGTCGTTAACTTTAAGAATGTTCTAGAAAGTCTCACAATGTCCTAAAGCGTCGCGCCTCTTTGGCTGTCCCGGTACAATTGTGTATTCCACGCGGGTGAAACCGTGACGGAAAAGCTAGTTTTCTTATAAATAACAAAACTGCTCTAGAAATCAGTAAAACTACTCTGGAAACTAGTCGAAAAACTACACTATTAATATTAATGACAAATAAATTATTTATATTTCTAACACGTGATTGAGATAACTACATATTTTGAATAACTACTGTAATTCTGTTTTTTATTTCATGTATCAGTGGAAAATACATCTATCTGATTTTGAATTTATTATATGAAAACCGGCCAAGTGCGAGTCGGACTACCACACAAAGGGTTCCATAGAATAACACAATATGAAAAAAAAGCAAAAAAATCACATTCGTTGTATGGGATCCCCCTTATATATATATTATATATTACTTTATTCTGCTTTTTAATATTTGGTGTCATAGCGGCAACAGAAATACATCGTCTGTGAAGATTTCAACTGTTTAACTGTCGCGGTTCATGAGATACATCCTGGTGACTGACGGACCGACAGACGGACAGACAGAGAGGCGGACGGACAGCGGAGTCTCAGTAACAGGGTCCCGTTTTACCCTTTGGGTACGAAACCCTAGAAATGAATATGAAGACCAAAAGGACATTATAATAAATGGAAAAAA
Organism: Luffia ferchaultella; assembly: GCA_949709985.1. NCBI lineage: Eukaryota > Metazoa > Arthropoda > Insecta > Lepidoptera > Psychidae > Luffia > Luffia ferchaultella. Next base: position 13,404,340 of record OX453250.1, on the reverse strand, counting down.
TCATAGATTTTACCTACTTTTATCAACAGCTACAAGTCATAAGTCGCAGGATGTTATATTAGGTGTAGGAAGCATCTGTAATTTTATAATAATTCTGTGGCATGCAATAAACTTATTATGATTATGATAACTCAATACTTGAATATAATCTGAGTTGTTTAAAACTTTCAAGGAAATAATGAAAGGGTTTCTTTCATAATGCAATTTTATCTGTCAAATGTGTCATCTATAATTCGAATTTAAAAAATTATGTGAAATTAAAATACAATACAAAACCAAAAAATAAATAAAAACCGACTTCGAAAACGTATAAAATAATATTTTTACTTTAAAGAGAAGGGCATTAATGGGCGGTGTATAGTTTATGAAGTCGGTGCCAAGTTATTCACTTTAAATTGTGTTCTATATTTGTAATAGTTATAAATATATCGTTGTTGTAATTTTTGTTACTTGATAAGTACCCATTCAAAGTGTATGAGTTGGTACAGATTTCAATAACTATATACGGCCTATTAATAATGTTTTCTTTAAAGTGAATTTTTTTTTAGTTTATGTTTTTGAAGTCTGTTTTTTTCTAAAGTTAATTTTGATTTTCAATTTTTAGTTATACGCAACTGTAACTTATTTAGTATGAATAAGGCTTCTAAACGCGCTACTCAAATGAGACAGCGACATTTAGAGAAAATTGTCGACAAATCGCAGTGTATTACCCCTAACTCCTAACCGTTAAGGAGTTACTGTAGCTTTCTTCATTAGCCTAGCAGCATGAAATTATGACTTCCAGAAGCAAACACCTGAAGAACTAAAAAATAGAGCTCAAACACACCATGCGTGCCTATAACATTTGAGGGTATTCCTCGATTTTACTGGGATCGCATCATCTAATCCTGACTAAGTTACATTGGGAGTATGCCCTTTTAAAGAACATAAAATGTTGTTTATAAATGACGAAGTTATCAAGTAATAATATCTTTTAAAAATACATTCGTATTGTGAACATGTGAACCTCCAGCTTTTATATTGAAGTCGGTTCAAAATAAGCATATTAATCGCTCAAATATTAATTGTCTACATTATATGTATATTTACATATATACCTACATAAGAACCTACCTACTTAAAGATATACACAAATACATACTGAAACGAAACAAAATTTCGTACACATTACGCATATCCATCGTTTGAATCCGAAGTCACGGTTCATATAAAAAGTGAAATGACATATAAAAATTTCCTGCTACAAGACATTATACTACCTCATATCATTACAAAACTCAATTTAAAAACAAATTTGAGTTACGTTCTTTTGCATCCGGTCGGCCGGTCAAGCTAGGCACATTTGACATTTAATCGATACGTCTAGCGAAATACCTAAACAGCATGCGTGTCAAACGCTCTACGCCCTCTTAAATTCAATACCTATTTCGGCGTGGTTGTTTGCGGACATAATTTAATCTATACTAATAGACAAGTAATTGAAATTAATATTCATATACGATATTGTATACTTATTCTACTAATCAATACAATTGACCGATAACTTAAACAATGTTAGCAAGCGTGGACAGTGCCACGACTGACTCGACTACTCATTTATCATTAATTATCTGCTCCCGCTGCCGGTGACGAAGTTCACTTAGGTCAAATCGGAGTTGCTATCTTAACATTGTTTTGTTTTGCTCGGGTACCGCGCAGGTTGGAACGGAATTGCAGCGCAAACCGCTTTTATTTATTTATTTATTTATTCGGAAAAACAACAGTAACAGAACACAAAAAAAAATTACATCAAAAGATATTAAATAACATAAATTCGTCTGCAACCTCTACGTTTTTCACTAAAAAAATTTGGATTGAACAGTTTAAGTGGAGTTTGCTTGTCACATACTTCATATTTTTCAAATCTATTTTTAGTCGCTTGCACCTACCTACCGTGATAATACGCATCGCTCCCAAAGCGTAGTTTTTAGATAAAGATCTAAAAGAAAGGGTTTGAATAAAAATATGTAATCGACTAGCGGATTCCGTATAAAACGGCTTGCGTTGCTGAACCTTCCCAACTTGCGGCCGTACTCTGGTAAATTAATGCAGCGCCGAGTTAGCGCCGAATACGCGCCATTTCAAAAATCCATACTCTCGCCCATAGTCTTAGCGACCGGATTTTTGAAACGGAACGTATTCGGCGCTACTTCGGTGTCGTGTTAACAGTTAGAGTAGGGCCACTGTATACATCACCTAAATAGCCGTCATATACTGTTTGGTGAATAACCTTTCTGTCTTTAATACATAGTAGTTTTTTTTTTTTTTTATAGCTATTTTAATAGTTTTAATAGTTATTTTAATAGTTTCAAACAATAAAATTAACAATACGCGTTGGGGTCAATTCTGAGTTTTTAGTTTTAAAGCCGCCATACGGCAAATGGGCACAACTGCTACCAGTTTATGATGATTGCGAGAAAAAGTTGTTTGAATATTTTTATGCAGTTCTTAAAATTAAATTAATATTTCGAAATCTTTAACTGTTTTCTATGAATGATATTTTGAGGAAGACCTTTCTATTAGAAAACAATTTTAAAATTGTAAAAATCATATTAAAAAGGCATACAACCTTTCTTTTTAATGGAATTCCATTTTCGTTTTGGGGTAATAAGTTTGGACTAAATTTATGATATATTATTTATATATTTTTTGACGAAAATACAGACCGTTCCCTAACTTAAAAAAAATTCTGGAATTTTCCTAATTATTTATTTCCAAAATTGTATTAGTAAAATATCCTTCTGACGTCATCTAGACAAATCCCAAACCATAGTAAAATAGTTTACAAAATTATAGCTTCTGGAACGAAATTTAGAAAAAATACGTATAACTATTTTATTTATCAAAGAATATGTCACATCAGTCAGTTTCTTAAAAACATAATGTCTCAGCAATGAGTTTGAAACAAAATTAAAAAAACACATAATTTTTATATAATTTTTTAAAATTCCCATATCTATACTTTCCTCTTAAAATTAAAAAAAAAGTCTTTAATTTATTTAGTTACTTTTTCCAAAAAATTATTCATAAACATTCCCTATGACGTTATCTGAACAAATCTTCACCATTTATATATCTCACTTAGGTTAAATACAGTCATAATATTTTTATTGATTCATGAGGATTACACTTTCAATAGACATAGTGACCTTACTTCAATATATTTTTTAACTTTATTTTTGTTTTTTTTTTACTGTAGAAAACACTGCAATAAACTCAACCGTCAAGATGACGTCACATAGTCAATTTCAACGTCGGATGTATATTCATAAATATCTGGCAAATTCGTAATTAGAAAAACAAAATTGTTTTGAGAGGTTTATACTACAGCCTTATTCCTTTTAATTTTAATAATAATCTTTTTTTTTCACAACAACGTCTAGGCCCCAAACTAAGCATTAGCTTGTATTTTGGGTACAAAGCGAAGACACCACATACATATAACAACCAAGACCCGGTACCAGTATCAATATTCATCATATAAATACTGACCCGGCCCAGGATTCGAACCCAGGACCTCCAGTTTCGTAGGCAGGGTCACTACCCACTACGCTAAGAGGTCGTCAAATCAGATGCAACTTTGACATTTTAGTCCAAACCCATTCAGTAATCACCTTGCACAGGATATCGCCATTTTTTTTTAAATTTTATTTTATTGAAATACTATCTCGAATAAATGCTTGATTTCAAATTACATCCTATACATAAAAATATCCTTTTGATAATTTATGCTTTTATGTCGGCATTCTTGCAGTCCTACAATGTTTTAAGAGTCATATTTTTATTTACCATACCATACCATCAGCCCATTAGTGCCCCACTGCAGAGGCTTAGGCTTCCTCTCGGGATGAGGGGGCTTGGAGCTTAATCCACCCTGCCGCTCCAGTGCGGTTTGGTGGATTTTAACGACTACTATCTATTGATGACAACCGGGACCGACGGCTTAACGTGCTCTCCGAGGCACAACCAGTAATAGTTATGTACATAAGTTGCAAAAACTCATTGATACATACCCTGGGATTTGAACCACGGCGTTCTAAAACTGCTGCACTGCTGTTACAACTTATTCTTTTAAATATCGCTTTTTATTCATGTTGGGGAGCCCATTTTCCAACACAAACTAAATATAATATTTAAAGAAACCAGCAAATAGACAAGAAACTTTAATAATTATTTTTGGGTTCATGGGTAAGTAAATGGTCGTGTTCAATAAATATTTTTTTTAAATACCATGTATAGACCCCGCTCCGCTATACATGGAATTTTAAAATCGAAACGATTCCGCTTACTGTTGAAAGCTTGATCGAGTGACAAACAGCCTACGCCGTGTCATTTTCATACATTAGCAAAGGAGGATTATTCAAATATTTTGAAAGTAAACGCAAGGTGTGCGAATAATACACAGGGAGGGAGCCAGTCCCCAATTTCAAGGATCATTTCTCTCCGCGCCCTCTTTACGGAGCACGAACCTCGTAGAAGTAACAACTTATAACCCTAAATAAGCATCCGGAACCGGTGGGACATCCTGTATAATAACAATTTCATATTTATGGTTGTAAGTATCGCAATAGGTATTGGTGCATAAATTCAGGGTTCCATAATACTGGTATGAAAAGTAATTTTTTTTTGTCGCAATTAAGTTACCTGTGTTATTCACAATTCCTTCGAAATAAGGGAGTGGAGGTCGAGGATTCGACGAAAGAAAAAGTAAACAGAAAACTTTCAAGAACATGGTAATAATAATAATACATGGGACTTCCTACACAGCGCCATCTAGTCCCAAAGTAAGCAAGTATTATGCTTGTGCTATGGGTTACTAGACAACTGATATACATACGTAAATATTCTTTATAATATATACATATATAAATATTTTTTTGGTAATACTTGCTGTATCTTTCTGATTTTTCTGGACTAATTATGAATAAGTATAATACGAATTTCAAATTCATGACTCAAGCTTACGCAATACGCTATGTCACATCTGGCGTGATATTTTCCGTAAGACCGGCGCGTGCGTCGTTCGGATGCATTACTCAAATTCGTCTCGGTTATTTTTTTGGTCGCTAAGCCACCCTTGCTCTACCACGTCGTCACGGACCAATATGGGCAGCAATAAAGCGCATCATTGCACACTGTTAAGAGTTTTAGTCATCGAACAAAGTATTTTGTTACACATCCTTGATGTCGATTATCGACATTTTCCCATCACTAATTTTATTTAACTAGTATCGCTATGAAATAAATTAATGGAGTTTTATTTTAATTTATGCGATTTTTCCCAAAAAAAGTCATAAAATAGTATGCGGCTGCCGTTGCTGACGGTCGTGTACATTGTTCATTTACTAACAGAACCGTAATAATTTTACGCTTTGCTTTATTAACTATATTAATTAAAGATTTTCATGGGAGGGTCGGAAAAAAAGTCACCCACGGTCGATGGCGAAAAAAAAAATCACGACCAGTTGCTGTGTAAATGAATCGACTTTTTTGCGCTTGCATTTCAAATTATGGCGATTTTTCACGCCACACTTTTTTTTAATACAAAAATACAGGGAGTAAAAACAAACAGTTGTCATGTGAACAATAACTTAATTAAAATTTTATATATAAGGGCATGTTAACGACACAATTTAATCCTATTATTTCATAGAAGCTGAAATTTTGAAGATTTTTTTTTAATATATTTGTAATTTACATGGAAGCAACAATTTTAATTCTCAGAACAATGATTTTTCATATAATAGTTCAGAATATAAAAACTGTGTTAAAAGTTACTGCTTGTAGATGTTTAATTTAAAAAATACTGCTTTTAGATGTTCAGAGCAAAAAAACGATTTTTCGACGCTTTCCACCCGAGATATAGTTTTAAATATAACCTGTGTCTGTGTTATGTATACCGCTAGTTCAGAATCAACTCGCAGGAGCTTTCCATTAGATATATCTCTCTAAAATGGTTAGGCTGAATTTTGTGTATATACTTAGGACAAGTGTTTAGACATTATTTACAGTTATAAGGGCACCAAGAGGCCCTGTAGTAAATAGGTATTCTTAAACGGCTGAGCTGTTGAATACGCTTTTTTACATTACATAGGATCATCACTTCAGAATAGTTCTTTACAATAGTTTAGAGTTATAAACCACCAGGAGGCACTGCAGTAGATGTCCTTCTTCAAAACGGTTTTTTCATCACCACCATCAGCTTAAGAAAATCTCACTGATAGGCATACACATACTAATTTAACAAGTAATAAATATTAATAAACAGTTCTAAAAAAACCCTCGACGAAAACAAATATTTAATGGTAGAATATCAAGTAGTTGGTACTCCAAAAAGAGTGAAATGACCGAACAAGTGAACTTTTATAACGCATTAATCATAATGTTAAATTATAAAAAATATAGTTATTCAGTTATTTAACTCTTTTTAGACAACAAACTTATCATTTTTTTAATACTTATTTTTTTTAGTGACAGCGCTACAAACTATTGTCTTAAAAACCAAGTGGATTAGAGCAATCAAATCTTACACAATAACCTTTAAATGAATGAATTTCTTATTTTATTCTGACTTATTAATATTCATAGTTATTTAAATATTTTTTCGTCGTATGTTTTAAAACTCAAATTTTCTTTTCTTACTTACTTAAATTAAACTTAAATTTAAACTTAAATTTCTTTTTCTAAAATTTTATGTTGCCTCAAATAATACCTATTGGAGAATCTTTCATGACTTAAAAAATTGGAACGCTGGCTCTTAAACTACTAGGTATGTTGTACACATTTGGCGATTCTAATTTCAGTTATTACTTTTTCTATTACCTATTTAATATTTAAAAAAAACTTTACACTTAATTTCTGGTAAGTAAGTTAAAAAATACGCTAAAAAATATTTTGTAAACGTACTTTAGAACCTTCGTTATGTATATTAAAACACTCACTTAGTTTTACATAACTAGGTTTTTTTTAGAAAATCATTTATTTGACGAAATACTTTCTGGGCACATTTAACGCTAGTTCCTTGATTGTAACTGAGCCCCAGTTTTTTGATGTGCAACCGTCTAACAATAATTCATAACAGTTAGTTTCATTAAAGGTTCAAGCTCAGCAATTACCAAAGCAAACTTTTATATTTTCTGATTGTAGCGTAAAGTGTTAATGGCTTTTTTAATTGGCTCCCTCATCTAACCATTGTGGGATGATTTGCATAGAGCGTAACTCTATACAGATTCTCAATTGGATTAGTCAAATTATATATGAGAAAATTTTAAAATACCGGCGTGATGGTTCAAGTGGACGCAGTTCTCAAGGTTGTTTATGATGAAATAGGAAAGAAAGCTATAAAATGTATCTAATTAATTGGTCGTATCATCAAAGTTTTGCATACAAATTATTTAGAATTTTCTATTTAAAGATTTAGATGAAAACTGTCATCGAAAAATGTATGAAATTTTGTACGTACGTATACATAGTTATTATTTGTTCTGTAAAAAAATCTGGTTGTGCGAGCGTTTTTGTTATAAATACAAATAGATGAGATCAGTGGCATTTATTTATTTGTATTGTACGTATAATAATTGATAATTACATAACATTGTAATTAAGTTCACTAGATTCGGGACGATTCGGGTAATTAATGGTACTTTGTAGTTATTGGGCGCTGTCATAAATTCACCACTATACATAAATTTATTTGTCGGCAGTAATCTCTCCGTCAAAGTTTCATAAGCCTCATAATTTAGGGGTAGAGTGGGGTAATTACGATTGGCTTTGTTTTTAGTATGAGCAGACCGAAGCTAGAAAAGTTTTACAGATATAATAACTTGTGTTATGCGGGACGAACTCTAACCTAATAACAAGGACGCACTCTGAGAAAAAAAATCTGTAGTTTATGGACTAAATATTATATTATTGTATTTTTTATTAAATTTGGATTGAATGTCCGATTCTGTATACATTTTATATACTAAAACAAAATTATAATCTTAAAAATTACAGTTAACAGTTTTACTGTGTTTCCGCTTCAGCGGTCGATATTCCCCCACGCTACCCCTATCTATTGTAAGGTGTAAGGTATTGTAAGGCGTTCTCAGTATTAATGTATAGTACAGACGCGATAATTAATTTTTGATATTATGTTAGTACAATTTTTTTTATTTTGCTGAATATAGATACAAAGTTAGGAAACTATTTTTCCTTTTATTTTTTCATTGCGTAGTTTTGATTATAATTTAAATTTAAAAAGGTATCGACTAATAAATTGGGCGCAGAATCGGCAGAATGCGTTGATTTAGACAAACAAGCAGATTTTATCCTTGCATGTGGCAGTCTTCGATCGTTAGTGAAACGGACCCTTAACAACAAAACAAACAGAGCAGTATCAGCCATAACTAACCCTATTAAAAAGTGCGACCGCAGCGCCGCTCGGGGTGCGTTAATGTACCATAAAATTAACCCGCTCGCACACCCGCCCTCTCGGCGCATGCTCGGGTTCTTTGGATCCACTATTTACCTTGTAATTATAGTTTTGAATGCATCCTCATATAGGGATACTATTTTCATTATAACGATTTACTTGCGAGATTTTCTATTACTGAACTGAGTCTTAAAACGTGGATAGACTTTCTATTTTGCTGAAAATATAGAAAAAAATACCAAATCATTTTAAAAACTTGCATACGACATACGATCAAAAAAATCTGCAAGTACCTAATGACGTTCTTTGACGTATAGAAATGTAAGCTGGCTGCGATAATTCTGGCGGAGAGACCTTATCATTTGATTGAGTTAGTCAATTCTAATGTATATAATCCGTATGTAAACCTTAGATTAGAAAATTATAATTTTTGCGGTCAGTTTGCCATTTTATAGGTCACGCACGTCACTGAAGGACATCACCAAACGGATATTGTACGACAATCGTAAGCTTGTAAATGTGTTTGTATAAAAATATTTTTTGTGTTGTTCGATAAAGTTTCAACAAGATGCCAGTTCAAACTTTCCGAATGTAAAGCCACTTCATAAGCTTAGGCCGGTATTAATAAATCACACTCAAGGTCGAGATCCTTCCCAAGACCATCTTAAGTCAGTACTAATTAATTAACGCATCTTCAGTAGACACTGAGAGCGACTTTGCGTGATAGTCCGAACGCAGCGAACTTGTTTCAAATCTATAAGGCCATGTGGCCGTGGTTCGAATTCGAGTGTGTACCAATGAGTTTTTTCTGATTTAAGTACTGACTCCGTGCCTCGGAGATCAAGTTATAAGCAGTCGGTCGCGGTTACAACCCGCCAGCCCACAACGGAGCAGCGTGGTGGATTTAAGCTCCATGCTCCCTCATCTTGAAAGGAGCCCTAAGCTCCTGCAGTAGGGTATATTAAGGGCTGATGGAATAAGATGGAAAAGTCTTAACTCGCACTCAGTTGATACCGTTCTCAAAACTATCTTGAGTGTCATTTATTAATACCAGCCTAAGATACCATAAGCATCGAAACAGAACGTCTAATATTTCTAAACGATCTAAATAGTAAGCAAAATAAAAGACTCAGAAAATAAAATAATAATAATACATACAGCGTCAGTTAGTTCCAAATTAAGCAAGTATTATGCTTGTGTTATTGGTACCAGACAACTGATACACATACTTAAATATTCTTTATAATTAAAATATTATTTATAATTCATTTCCCACACACGGAACAAAATAAACATGTTCATGAACACAAATATTTGTCCTGAGCGGGAGTCAAACCCGCGACCTTTGGCTTCGCAGTTAGGGTCTCTAACCACTCAGCCATTCGGTAAGCAATAGATAGACTATATTAGGTTTTGTTAAGTAATAATATGTAACAGAATTCGTATTTGCTTTTCCAGTACGTATTTCGCATGTGCGTCACACTAAAACCATCTTCCCAGTAAATATATATGAAAACATCAAGTGGAGTATATTTAGTATGTGGCGTATATTTTTTGCTCATATTTTTATCGTCACGGCACAATATCTCTACGTACATCCATGTACATGACATAATTTACACATAATTATTGATACGTATATTATGTACAGTTTTTGCCTGCGAGTTTGCCCGCCTATTACTACCACTGTTCTTTCTAAAACGAGTTATTAATTATTTTTTTTAATTTTAGCGTGTACCTATTTATTGCACTCTACGATAAACTGTTTTTTGGATATCTGGAGGTCGATTCAGGTTGCACGCGCTAACATTTCTCATTCTTGAATGAAAGGAAATCGTTTTAGCAAGTGAAAACTCAAAATGTCTATTTTCATGAAAACCGTTCATATTATTAACGATGACAAACCGCTCGGAAACGTAGGTACGATCGGAAAATTTACGACCACGGTCGCTAATATGCGAATAAAACGTGTTTAACCTCTTCATACTATAACTATGTATTTTTCTTCTACTACCCCAAAAATATAGCGGTGTTGGAATACATACCTACATAACCTATATATTTAATCATATATTTATATATTTTAAGTAAATTTCATCAAAATCGGCTCAATGGTTTTTGATTTATAAACTATAAAACACACAAAAAATAAAATAAATCAAAAAATGTGTATTTTAAGGAAAAAGTTGGCCACACTTTAACTTAGGACAGCAGACTAACATGAATGATATTCGTGTACGGAGATCCACCTCAAATTTAAACTCAAAGAGATTTTTAATTATTCATCATTATTTTAAACATTTGTTTTGACAGGTGCCAGCGTAATACACAATCTGTGAAAATTTACAGCTGAATACCTCTGACTGTCATCGAGTTAGAGCCCAGTGATATACAGTCGGACAGACATTTTAGACTCAGTAATAGGGTCGCGTTTCACCTCTTGGGTATAGAACCCTAACAACTGATTGGTCAAAATAAGAAGGGCTTTGGAAACACATCCTTTATGAACCGTTGAGAAAACAAACTATTTTGTGTATTTTACAGAATTGACAGCACGTGTCAATGAAATAAATTCATATAATTATTAAGTGATTATTAAGTAAATTTTTTTAACATTTTGCATCAAATTTATCTTTAGACAATTGACATAAATATCAAATTGAGAAGGAAAATTATTTTTAGATCAAAATCGTCCTGTACTCTGCATTATGAAATTATACAATGACCTATGACATAAATTTGTTTTTTAGGGTTCCATACCTAAAAAAGCGGAACCGTCATAGGGTCACTTTGTTGTTCGTCCGTCTGACTGTATGTCAAGACCCACTTTCTTAGGATTGGGTAGTGGTAGGACGTTGAAATTAATATAAAACTACAGTGTACAGTCCCTTGCAGGTGTAGAACATTCAAATTTCTAAAACAACCCAATCGAAAGATAGAGTTACTTACTTTTATGTGTATTTTAGATAGTAGCATACTCATTCATCAAAATCCATAGGATTCTTCCCGTTTACTAAGAATCATGAAATTCGGTAAAAAGCAAAGTCACATCAACACAAAACCTTGGGATCAACTCTATGGATTTGGGTTATATGCAATCAATTTTAAAAGAACCATTGTGTCGGGCCGCATTTTGTATTTACCAATTTGTAAAAGAAAGTGTCTAATCGTATCGTACATAGTTGTAAGAATTTATTTAATCGTGTATTGGAAATAAATTACTAGAATAAGAAGGAGCTGATGTGCTAGCATATGCGAACAAAGCTCCTGAATAAATGAAGATTTAAAAAAAAATTGTGTTTATATTACAGAAAATAAAATTTTACTATTATAAACTAACTTTTTAGATAAATACATTTTAAAAAATTACTATATGGTGCCACGGAACCTTATTTTTAAATAATATATTTTTCATATAGTAACTTTTGATACAAATCAATAAATACATTTTACTGCGACATAAATTACTTCCGTCACAAGATTTCACAGTAAGTTATCGTATCTAAACTCGCTAAATTTCTCCATTGTTTAGATCGCCGTTAAATATATTCGACGTAAATATTTTATCGATGAAACGATATTTCGTACGATTCATCGATAAATGTATAACAACACTAGAAGCCAATAAATCTCGCAGCCAACTGGGAATGAACTGCCAAGATAACGCTGTGTACTTCGCCGCTTGTATCTTGACAACTTTATTGCGTTTTATTGTTCTTCATTATTAAATTAACGGATGTCATAATTATATGTAAGATAATAATTATGTTCTTTCCATTCACATGATATCAGAGGTGATATAACTTCTATTATTACTCTGTGTGACTTTCTTCGAGAATCTTAACATATAAACATAATGTACTGTAATGTATCTTACAAGCAAAATACACGAGAAATAACATGTAAAAAATAAAATTGATTTTAATATCTAAATATAGTAATTTACCAATTAATTTATTTTGAAAAAACTTTAAAAGCAATTTCTTTTGAAAGTATGTTGAAATTTTTTGTTTTACATTCAGTTTGTGATCTACTTGTTCGTTCGTTTATACCTACATGGGAATCCTCGAAACGGCTCAATCCATTTTGACGCACCTTTCACTGCAAGTTGAAGCCTTTTGGAGAATCTGTGCGACGATTTATTTCGCAAATATTAAAAGTTCCTGAGTAATTAGATTAATAATTAGATAACAATTAAGACGAATCTCGAATATTCATCAGCCCATTTTTACCCGCAGGGGCTTAGGCCTACTTCAGGGTGAAAGGGGGGGGGGGGGCTTGGAGGTTAAATCCACCACGCTACTCCACTGCGGGTTGGGGATTGTAACGACTGCCATCTATTGACTAAAACCGGGACCGACTGCTTAACGTGCTCTCCGAAGCACGGAGTCAGTGATAGTTATGTACTTAAGTCAGAAAAACTCATTGGTACACGCCTGGATTCGAACCATGGCCCTGTGGCCTTATAAATTTGAGGCAGGTTCTTTTCGCTTTGGGCTATCACGACAATCTCGAATCTCATAATGTTAAAATCCATAAAGACGTTTAGGCACAGACCATGACACAGCAATATACATACATACATTATACACACTCGAAAACTGTTACCCTTCAAAATCGGGTAAAAATTATATACTTAACGAACTGATTCCATTATAGCACGAAGCCCTGCAATTCTGTTCCAACCTGTATATAGATCGATGGGCATAACCCTACTGTGTAACCAAAACGATTGCACCGTTACAGTCTGTGGAGACGCGTAGTAATTTATTTTTCCCCAGAGACTAGAGGTATGTTCATATTGTGTAGATAGTAGACAATGGCTACAGGGATAGAAAAGCTGGCAGTCATGTGGCATTTCTACCTTCATTGTTAACATTATAGCCATTAATTGTAGAAAGCTCCGCTTAGACGCTTTTTTCCATAAATTTCCGGTTTTTAGGATAACAAATAGCATCATCGAGCTAGATGGATTTTTCCAATGATTCCAGATTTTGTAGGTTTTGAAACTAATAAAATTAATGTTTTTATTCGATTTTTTAAAATATTCTGTTACAAAACTTCAAGATAATATATGCATGTGAAAGAAATTTAATGTAATGGACTAATTTTTGAACTCTGAATTCATAAGACATATATTTTAGTAATGTTTTTCTGTTTAAACTAAATCGATATTAAAGGTATGTAACATTACTCACTTCACTTCATCAGCCCATTTTCACCCCACTGCAGGGGCTTAGGCCTCCCCCAGGGTGGGGGGCTTGGAGCTTAAATCCGCCACGCTGCTCCACTGCGGGTTGGAGATTGTAATAACCGCCATCTATTGATAGCGCTCGCTCCGGACCGACTGCTTAACGTGCTCTCCGAGGCACGGAGTCAATAATAGTTATGTACTGAAGTCAGAAAAACTCATTGGTACACGCCCGGATTCGAACCATGGCCCTTTGGTCTTATAAAAATGGGACAGGTTCGTTTCGCTTTGGGCTATCACGACACTACACAATGTAACATTACTTAATGTTCTTGAAATAAAAGAAGCGAAAAAATTAAATGTATCGAGAGATTATTAAAATTAGAGATGAGCAAAGAACAATTACTTTATAGGTATGCTAAAATCATGAATCTAGGAAAATTCGGATGCAGCATCGCAAAACATAACTACCGATGTACTCCTAGGAAGTCTATATAGTGACCCCCAAATACGCTGCGAAGGTCCACTCGCATATACTTACGCGACCGCCATTGCAGTGCTTCATTGGTTGTTTAGTGATAGTCAGTCAGTCCAGAGTTATCGTAACGTCCATGGCTAAAATATATAAAACATCATAAGCAATTTGAAATTTAAATAACACGAAGTTAAAAGCCATGCAAAAACTAGCAACATATATTTTAGACATATCAATGCTTATAAACATAAACATACAATTTTTCGTGAATTTTGGACATGCAGTATTTTCAGAGTGTATAAAATTTATAATAAACATATATGGCCGCGATGAATGATTTATCACTTTTCGTGGTGAAATATTCTTTGGCATCTCCTCGTAAGATGGTATACTTCTTAGCTTTCCGACCATTCACGACCCAAAAGAACAAAAATCCCAATTTGATAAGACAAACAAGGGCCAACTTATTAGGTAACCTTTTTTAGTTTTAAATAAAATTTTACTTCAAACGGTATAAGTATTTAAGAAAAATATTTGTAGTACTGTATTGTTTAGTTAGTGAGCATAATAAGAACTTACAATTATTTTCTAATCACAATTATTTTCTAATCTGTTACAGTTGCGTGTTGTGTTACGCTCTATAGTTTGGAGGTTGGGGGGGAGAGGGGAAGGTTTATCTCTATGGTCCCCAAATTCAGAAAAAGTTTGTATACTCTAAGGTGCGCACCTATTAAACGCGAAAGGACTACTGCCATAGCTAACGATGCTATATTACGTCAATGATTAGAAAAACGTCATCTATATTAATAAAATTGAAGTGTCTGTCTGTCTGTCTGTCTGTCTGTCTGTTCCGGCTAATCTCCGAAACGGCTGAACCGCTTTCAATGAAACTTTGCTGACGTGCAGAGGGCATTACCGCGGGTAACATAGGGTACTTTTTATCTGTCTGTCTGTCCATCTGTCTGTCTGTTTCAGCTGATCTCAGAAACGGCTGAACAAATTTCAATGAAACTTGGCAGACGTGCAGAGGGTGTTATCATGGGTGACATAGGCCACTTTTAGTTTTTCTGTCTGTCCGGCTGTCTGTCTGTTCGAGCTGATCTCCGAAACGACTGTACCGATATCAATGAAACTTCGCAGACGTGCAGAGGGCATTATCGGGGGTGACAAAGGCAATTTTTTGTCAATCTCAGACTTATCGTGTTGGTACTCAAACTTGATGTTTTGACGAGATCTATGTGACCACGTGACCAAATTTTTAAAGACTTATATTTTCGAATCTATCAATCGCAGACCTATCGTGTTGGTACTCAAACTTAATGTTTTGACGAGATCTATGTGACCACGTGACCACATTTTTAACTGACTATTTTTTCGAAACCATCAATCTCAGACCTATCGTGTTGGTACTCAAACTTGATGTTTTGACGAGATCTATGTGACCACGTGACCACATTTTTAAATGACTTTTTTTCGAAACCATCAATCTCAGACCTATCGTGTTGGTACTCAAACTTAATGTTTTGACGAGATCTATGTGACCACGTGACCACATTTTTAACTGACTATTTTTTCGAAACCATCAATCTCAGACCTATCGTGTTGGTACTCAAACTTGATGTTTTGACGAGATCTATGTGACCACGTGACCACATTTTTAAATGACTTTTTTTTCGAAACTATCAATCTCAGACCTATCGTGTTGGTACTCAAACTTGATGTTTTGACGAGATCTATGTGACCACGTTACCAAATTTTTAAATGCTTATATTTTCGAAACTATCAATCGCAGATTTATCGTGTTGGTACTCAAACTTGATGTTTTGACGAAATCTATGTGACCACGTGACCAAATTTTTAAATGCTTATATTTTCGAAACTATCAATCGCAGATTCATCGTGTTGGTACTCAAACTTGATGTTTTGACGAAATCTATGTGACCATATCATATTACCTAATTTCATAAAAATTTCATAAAATTTCTTAGGCAGTTAAATTTCAGAACGTTCTAGAAAGTGTTACAATGTTCTAGAGCGTTGCGTTCCTTTAACTGTCCCACTACAACTGTGCTCAACGCGAGCGAAGCCCGCGGGCGGAAAGCTAGTCATAAATAAATTAATAAATACTTCAAATAAGAAATTATATGAAATTAGATCGTAGTTGAAAAATCGAAAAGACTAGGTGTATATGACCAACAAAGGAGTGACACAAGCCAAAAATTTAACTTGAAAATATAACATAACATAACATACGTATACATCACAACAACGTCTAGGCCCCAAACTAAGCATTAACTTGTGTTTTGGGTACCAAGCGAAGACACCACATACATATAACAACCAAGACCCGGTACCAGTTTCAATATTCATCATATAAATACTGACCCGACCTGGGATTCGAACCCGATATAAATTTACCATAAAACAAGAAAATAGTAGAAGTGCATGATCGTCAAACTACATAAATTAAATGACTTCTAGAAAGATATGAGGGCACGGTAGAGGGTCTGCCAAGTTGAACAAACGGCCGCCACGCCATTTTTATTTTATTATAATTTTGTTTTTCATTGCACTTTCTGACATAGAGCTACTAAGGACAGGAAACTTGATAATGCATGTCAAGCATGTCTACGTAACAACTAAATAAAACTTATTTAGTTCTAGATATCACTTTTATATATCACATCAAGAAACTTATCAAGAAAAGAAAATATTTGAAAAGAACGCGAATTAAGAATAAGTTCTACTCGGACTTAAATCCTGACAAAATATTTATCTGCATTTAAATAGCTCCAAGTGTCATGATAGCCCAAAGCGCAACGAACCTGTCTCAAATTTATAAGGCCCCATGGGGCCGTAGTTAAAATCCGGGCTTGTACCAATGTGTTTTTCTGACTTAAGTACATAACTATCACTGACTCCGTGCTTCGGAGAGCACGTTAAGCAGTCGGTCCCGGACGCTGTCAATAGATGGCGGTCGTTACAGTCCCCAACCCGCAATGGAGCAAGCCCTCCTCAACCCTCTCCCTCCTCACCTCTCCTCACCCTGGGGGAGGCCTAAGCCCCTGCAGTAAGGTAAAAAAGGGCTGATGAAGTGAAGATGAAGAAATAGCTCCATACAAAATTACCAAAGGCTCATCGATTATTATATCTTTTCAAACGCTAAGCCGGCTCATGCGTGTGTTATCTAAAAAGCCAGTTTCACTGTAGAAATTTGCTTAGAAATGGAACCTTCGTTCAAATTAATTCAGATACTTGTCTCAGAGTATACTTTTGTATGTGTGTTTAATGTTGCGAGCGCATAGCCTAGCATAGTGCATAGCCTTTTGACGACCGCTTAGCCTAGTGGGTAGCGGCCTTGTCTACGAAGCTGGAGGTCCCGGGTTCGAATCCCAGGTCAGGTCAGTATTAATATGATGAATATTGATACTGGTACCGGGTCTTGGTTGTTATATGTGTGTGGTGTCTTCGCAAAAATATTTATATATGTATATATTATAAAGAATATTTAAGTATGTATATCAGTTGTCTAGTAACCCATAACACAAGCATAATACTTGCTTAATTTGTGACTAGATGACGCTGTGTGGGAAGTCCCATGTATTATTATTATTATTATAGGTTTTAGATCAGCCGACAAAATATATATTTAAGTCTATAAGACGTGTTTACACCCGTATACGTACCCGTACGCGTTAAAAGATATTGTAGGTATGATACTACCATGCATGACCCAAAACTTGATCCTGGTTATTTCTGCGCTCCTCCAGGATCTGTGTCCTGTGTCTGGGCATCGCTGGTACCGCCCTAGTTACGGCACTTCCGCTTAATGGAGGATATTTATTCCGCTGACACAACTTGCCTATGATTTTTCTATATCTACTTCTAAACAAACCCAGTTTAACTGACTATTCTCTGTGACTTCGCCCGTACGTTGCTTTGGATTTGTATCATTTCGTTTGTTATGTACGTAAATATTAATGCTTATTCCATAAAATCGTTTTTTGTTTGCACATCTGTTTTATTTTATAAAATCTATTCGACATCATTTTTCTTCTTAATACTTTGTTCCTAAATACAGTAACGTGATAGAGATATCGTGTCATGATCAAAAAATGTATGCAAAAAAATATACGCTAACGACTAACTATATACGCCAATTGATGTTTCGCCACGTTCACTCTAGTAGAATTTAGTGTGATTCACATGCGAAATTGGTACCTAATGGAAAAGCTAATAAAGACTTTGAAATCATATTTCAAGTGTCATTTAATAAAATATTGAATATAAACGTCGGTAATGACGTCCGGTCTGTTTAAGCTCTAAGTCTGTAATTTTGTCCAGATTTTCTCATTATGAGACGTCGTCGAAGGTGAATTCACCATTTAAGATTTCAAATAAAAATACAAATTAACGACATTTGTTAATCAACACTTAGTATTATAGTATCAAAAATAGGTACGCTATGCTTTTACGATTTAGTTTTTCACTTGTAAAATTTCCCAATATTTAAAAGTAAAAGCAATCAGTTCACTTTTTTTTAATGAAGGCAGACTTAAAATGAGCAATCTCAAAATTTATGTTTATTTATATTTTTTTTTTAGTCCACATAGTGATCTGGGGATAGTCAATTGACTGAATATTTCTAGTGGCCCGTGGCTACGAAGATAACACGTGTATATGAGTTTTAGAATTAATAGACACTTACATCAGACATCTATCATAATCGGGCGTGTCTATATACAGAAAAACAAGCATTTGATCGCAATTTAGTGACTTAAAGTTTAAACGCACTATTAAAAACTTGTTTAAATCTATCCATTGCAAAAACAGGACCATTGAAAATCACATTATCTAGCTAATTGCCCTGGTTTGTGTAATGACTATTCATTACAGGTAGCAGCTAGTGATTATGTAAAAATCAATATCTAGGCGATTTATCTAGGTATAGAAAGCGATCGTGAGGATTTTCAAGTTTTTATGGATCCGTTATACCTACTACGATAGACAAGAATCTGAAAATGACATCTCTGTTTGGTAGAAGAATAAGATATTGTAAATTGGACGAAATAAAATAATATGTAAAAAGGTCAGTAATTGGCACAGGCATACATTTTGTCTAAAGTACTACCTTGCCCCCTACATTTTGGGAAATATTAGCCAGCAACTCTGCCGAATTGTTTTCACTATTCAGATTTTTTACAGATTTTATTTAGCTTTACTTGTATTAGAGAAACGTTTGGAGGGAAAAGAAAAAAGGATAGTCAAGGTGAAATTAACTAATGGAGAAAAAATCTATAGAGAAAACGGCTACAACGGAAAGGAGGTAAGGAGAAGAAGACAATTAAGAAGGCGGTAAGATAAAAAAATCAATACAGAAACGTTAGATTATTAGGGTATATTAAGGTACCATATAAGGCCGTGATAGCCCAAAGCGCAACGAACCTGTCTCAAATTTATGTGGCCCCATAGGGCCATGGTTCGAATACGGGCGTGTACCAATGAGTTTTCTGACTTGAGTACACAACTATCACTGACTCCGTGCTTCGGAGGGCACGTTAAGCAGTTGGTCCTGGACGCTGTCAATAGATGGCGGTTGTTACAGTCCCCAACCCGCAGTGGAGCAGCGTGGTGGATTTAAGCTCCAAACCCCCCTCCTCACCCTGGGGGAGGCCTAAGCCCCTGTAGTGGGGTAAAAAAAATGGGCTGATGAAGTGAAGAAGAAGGTACCATATTACTATTAAGGTGCTAAGGTATTATATTAGGGTACACCTTAAGACAAACTGTTGTTTACAGATCTATTTTGTGACACCCCGTCTGAATTACTTCTCTTCTGACTATTCTGCTAGGTGATTCTGCTGTTAAAAATAACAGCCTGATGATACGTACTCTATATAATGAATCAGTATCTTCATCTGTTATAAATGTGTAAGCAAATTATTTGGGTTCAGGGTGGACTAGTTAGGTGTTAAAAATGAATTTTCTACCATATCCGTGTCTGGGCGTAAAAGTAACTCTATATATGTATATATTATAAAAAAAAAGCATATTCAAGTATGTATATCAGTTGTCTAGTATCCTCTAATATAGGCATAATACTTGCTTACTTTGGGACTAGATGGCGCTGTGTGGGATGTCCCAAACATTATTATTATTATATTATATCCCATGTACAAGCATCATACCTTAGAATTATGTAATACTAGCGACCGCCCGTAGCTTCGCTCGCGTAGACAACACATTCCTGTTATAGGTACTATTAACGTTCGAGATGGTATATACGCACTTTTTGCTGGAACGAATATTGGTTACACCAATTCAAACTTCAATCTTCATTCCCCCTCCCTTTAAAAGCCGATACAAATTTTCATCTCCCATTTCTCACCCGTAAACTGTGGAAATCCAAAAACCCCGAAACACGTCCATATTTATGTACGCTAAAATTTGTATGTTTCTAACTTTTAAGAACAATGACTCTCATACGAAGTTCCCCCTTCCCCCAAAAGACAATTCCCCCCTTAAGTTTGAAATTTCTATAAAGCTTTTATTAACAAATTAATGCTCACCACGTTATAAAATAAACCTATGTTCCTAATTTCAGCTTCCTAGACTTAGTAGTTTCGGCTGTACGTTGATAGATCAGTGAGGACAACCGACAGACTGACAGACAGACATAAAAAGTAGCTTATGTCACTCTTGACAACCTTCTTTCCCGTCTGAAAAGTTTCATTAAAATCTGTTTAGCCATTTTGAAGATTAGCTCGAAAATACAGATACACGTACAGTCAGACAGACGGACAAAACATAACGAATGGCACTTTTGACCACCTCTTTTTCATACCTATAAAGTTTCATTAAAATCTGTTCAGCCGTTTTGGAAATTGGCTCGAATAGACAGATACACGTACCGACAGACAGACGGACAAAAAGTAGCATATGCCACTTTTGACCACCTCTTTTCATACCTTTGAAGTTTCATTAAAATCGGTTCAGCCGTTTTCGAAATTAGTTCGAATAGACAGATACACTTACGGACATACAGACGGACAAAAAGTAACGTATGTTAGTTTTGACCACTTTTTTTTTCATATTTGTGAAGTTTCATTAAAATCGGTTTAGCCGTTTTGAAGATTGGCTCTAATAGACAGATGGACGTACAGACGGACATACAAAAAGTTGTGTATGCCACTTTTGATTACTTCCGTTCTATATCTGTAAAGTTTCATCAAAAAAGGTTAAGCCGTTTTGGAGATTTGCTCGCATAGACAGTTCGATTTTATATACATAGTCTATAACCTTCTGCTATATTTAGGCTAACAAAGTGAAAGAGAATTTTTCGAATCGTAGTAGGTACGATAGTTTCAGAGATTAGCGTGTTCACACAAACAAACTCTTCAGCTTTATAACATTAATTAGTACTTTTAAAGGGCACCAATTCCGTAATACATAATTTTTGAAGCTCTAAAAAGGAATAATTTTTCCCGTTTTCGCAATCTTTTTCATTGATGCTGCGCTCCTATTGGTCATAGCGTGATATAATAAAGCCTATAGCCTTCCTTGATAAATGGACTATCCAACAAAAAAAGAATTTTTCAATTCGAACCAGTAGTTCTTGAGGTTTGCACGTTCATACAAACAAACAAACTCTTAAGCTGTATAATATTAATATAAACAGGTTAAAATGAGGGTTTCGTACTGCGTACTCATTGCTGTTCACCGCCACTTACTTGAAAACGCATGTAAATTTAAACATAATAAATATAAAAAAAATATTTTTAAGGAGATATACTAGAAATTACCGATTTTTAGATTATTTTCTCTATGCTCGTTATGAATACTTGCCTTTTGTTAGTTTAATAATTCTAGGTCAACGGGATATACCTATCTATAGGTTTTGATAAGTGAGTTTCCGAGTACCAAAATATGTGACATAATAATAATAATACCTCGGACATCCCACACAGCGCTGTCTAGTTCCAAACTAAGCAAAGCTTGTACTATGGATACCAAACAACTGATGTAAATACTTAAATCCCATCAAAAACAATACTTGTCAAAAAAACCAAGTCTCGCAACTCAGTTGTTCTGCGGTAAAAAGTTGTGAGATCCATGTAATACCAAGTCGGTTATTAATTTATTCGGTTATAAATATATTGAGACTTGGCCATCGCCTGAAAACACGTGTAAATTCAATCGCCTGAAAACACATGTAAATTCAATTATTTAGTGCGATGGCCAAGTCTCAATATATTTATAACCGAATAAATTAATAACCGACTTGGTATTACATGGATCTCACAACTTTTTACCGCAGAACAACTGAGTTGCGAGACTTGGTTTTTTTGACAAGTATTGTTTTTGATGGGATCTCATTTCTTTTTGTGTTTTGTAGACAGTTCTATTTTTTTCCTTTTCGGTACCTTCTACTTATTGTACATATGTATATCTATATGTATATAGTTTTTCTAAGATATATTATACAACCTTACGCACTCGTAATAAGTACGAATACGCACGTAGGTACGTTTTTTGCATTAATAAATAATTTAATACACGTGTTATCATGACGGGAATACCCATTTTTTGCTCGATTTGGCAGGGGCACTACCATGCGCCTATATTTATATGGGACTAGCTTAAACCCGCGGCTTCGCACGCAATATAATAATAACTGCCGTAATAAAACATCGTTACGAATAAAGCCAATATTGAAAAATTTAACTGAAGACTTGGCTGTATGGGCTTAATTTTTTTTTTGCGGTCTTTTCTAGATTTTTTAGTTTTTCCTTGATTCATACACCAAACACTACTTATATTCCAAATTTGAAGCTTCTAGGTCTGCTAGAAGTGCCTTAGAATTTTGATGATCGGTGAGTCAGTGAGTGACAAAATTAAGAAATTTGACCCGTTATAATTTCTTAAAAATAGTGGTTCCAATTGAATGAAATTTGAAAATATGCTTATATAATATGCCTGCATGGTTACTGAAAATTTCAGTCTTCTAGTTTTATCCACAACGAAGTTACAGGGGGTCGAAAATGGTCTGAATTGCTTCGAGAAAAGGATGGTACGTCCGTGACGCTTTTTCGCTCGACTTGGTGGGGGCACGGCCGTGCCCCCAGATAATCTTTATAATATTTACATATATAGGTTTTTTCTTACACCCGCACACGGGACACGTGGGTCACAGGCGGGAATCGCACCCGCGACCCATAGCTCCGCAGTTAGGGTCACATAAATGACCTTATATGATGAATGATGAATATATGACAATATATCTTTCATTACATTGATTTAGAAACTTCAATATTTTGTAACACCAAAGGAACCTAGATTTTAGAATTTTATGTAGATTTCAATTTCATATTTTTACCGGTGCCTAATAAAAGATCTTTGAGAGACGAACGGACGGACAACAAAAAAGGCATCCTATAAGGCTTCAGTTTTTCCTTTTGGCATATAAAACCCCAGAAAATAATTTAAAAAAAGTGCTGAAATGTTTATTTAATTTAAGCACGGAACCTCGATAGAAAACGGATGGGGTATGTTTGAGCCAGTTATGAATAAAATCAATTAAGGCTCGTGTCCCGTACCTGGTTCACGGAACCAGCGAAGATTGCACAGTTTTAATGACGCCACTTTTCTTAACTGATGTCTTCATCTTAGCAAAACAGGGCCGGATTCATGAAGTATTTTTTTGAGAATTGAAGACTTCTCTATTTGTAATTGGATGCGGAAGACGGAGGACCGTGTGTGGTGGCGAGCCTTGGGAGAGGCCTATATCCTGCAGTGGAGAGACACGGGCTGATGATGATGATGATGATCTATTTGTAGTACACATAGCGAAATATATGTGATCAGAGCTAAATATGTGTGAAAAACGTCCCAGTTCAGCGAGACGGGTGTGATGTTGCGTAAATATGACGGATGTGATGTCATAAACTAAGATGGATATGACGATGAAAATGTCGGATATAAATATATTCTTAAAGATTATTTGTTAACTACAATTGCAAAGTCAAAATTTTTACCGCTAAAGCAACCATACTAAAAATGCACAGTGCATTCATTAGCCAATACTTTCCCAAAACATAACTGGTGTTACGAGCTGTAAATATCTGCTGTGTTTTAAGTGTCACGACAAAATTAATTTTCAGAAGTTACTCGAACTTTCGACGTGTCCATCTTTTTGAGTGCAGACACGACGATTTTTTCCCAATTTAGTTTCTCATAATTGTCTATACTTTCGAAATAAAATATAACGGACTTTAGGTTCAAAAATTTGGGAACAGTCTATTGAATTAATTATCAAATAGTTTTGTTGTTTTTAAATCAAGAATACAATGGCTTTTATTTAATAAAAGTCCTAAATTAAAGACTTTCATTATGCAGATTTTATTTCTGTTCAAGAATGTCAACTCCACACGATATTAAAATATTTCTTATTTAACAAACTCAACCTAATTAAACTTAATTACCAGAGTAAGAAATCTCATGTTTCTATCTGGACGTTCTATTTTTTACAAAACTTAAAATTCACTCGACTCTAAGGTTAATAAAGTGTATTCGAACAGCAATTCGTGTGCATTAACTCTGGACGGTTTCAATGCGTGATCTATGTTTCAAGTCTTCGTATATGGTCAATACAGGAAAATTATTGACTAATAAAGACAATTTACTGTAAGTTTATAGGTACGTGTATGAAAAAAATACGACTTAAATTGGCGCTTACTCGGAAAACATTGGAAATTGTACTTACTCTCTGAATTCTAATATTGACGTTAGTTTATTTTATTGAAGTTACAGCGTATCATATTAACGTAACAAAATACCTCAATCCGTCTCTGAGAAGCGCGTGGCGGCGCGCACCGACACCCGGTATTTGGGATCAAAATTATAAGTTTATTATTGCGGTGATTTCGAAAATTAATTTCTCGGGATCGGAGCAAATTACAGATGATCGCCCGTTGCCTCCGGACAACTCTCTGCTTACGCTGCCACACCACGAAGATTAATTAGTTCACAGTATATGAAATATTTGTTACGTGGCCTTGTCGTGAGGTTTTATTAATTACTATTTTTATACATAAAAAAATTAAAAAACATTCACTCATAATGAACGCAAATTAGAAACCGCTATCAATAGCAACCCCATTCCATCGTCCGTCCGTCCATCACAGGGCTGTATCATCTAAATCATAATAAGTAAACATTGAAATTTTTATTTATGTATTTAATACAAAATCCACAGGCCTTAAAACTAACATAATTTTTATTATTATTATAATACAAAACTTAAGGCAATAATGGATTTACATTTTATAGAAAATCAAAATTTTTAAGACAGCCAATCAGCAAGTAGAAATTCAAAAATTATAAAAAATATCACCAAAATGCGTTTGTACGTGCGTGTGAGTGTGTGTGTGTGTGTGTGTGTGAGTGCGTATGTCTGTGTGTGTGTGTTTGTGTGTGCAAGCAATATTAATTAAACTCACTTAAGACCTTCAATTTTTATAGTGTGTGTTGGTTTTAAAATTGAACCCTCAAGAAATTAAAATAAATAATGGAACTACTACAACTACTGTTGAAATACTACAACACTCCAATGTAACCTGGAATTAGAATTAAAGAAATCAGTTTTACTTTAAAGTTATTTGTCTTAGAAATTAGTCGACTTTATATGTATTTTATATAAATATTTGAGAAAAAATAAATTAAATGAGCATCTATATACCTGCTGACCATAATCGGTTTAATTAATAAAAATTTTATATTACAAACAATCTTTTTACACGACTGAGGAAGGAAATATTCTTCGAATGTTTGTACCTATGTATATTATATGTTTATTTCTTTGGCATACTCTGTAGCCTAAACGACTTGACGGATTTTAACATATGAAGTATCGTTAGATTTATCTTAATAGGCTAGTTGACTATTTGTTTAAATTATTTTATATGAATGACTTTTCTAAATATATCATAACAATGAAAGAATTCTTAAAAATGAATCATTATTAACAAAGTTATGAATGTTTAAAATGTCCTGTTAGACAGAGAGGGCAATACCGCACGGCGTACCTATGTGTGACGTCATGCCATTCAAAATAATGTTAAATATCGTTTTGCAAGAAAGAGACAGAGATAAAACTTTAAAAGCTTATAATTTCCATATTCTTTAACCGAATATAATTTTGTTTATGTAAATGTTGTTAATGTATAAAGTAATATAATATATTTAATAGTAGTCAAGTACCGTATTTTGGGAGTGACATATGGTATATAATATTTAAATATTACGTCTTGAAAAAAAAAGAGGTTGAAAGCTTTTTTGTATATTAGAACATTTAAAGCTAGTAAATAGCCAATTTCAAATATATGATATATGTATATTATAACACTTCTATTGTACAATTTTGACACAAACTACAAAAAAAGCACCACTCGATCCGTTATGTATATTAATTGCCTCACATATCTTTGAAAGAATCTAGCTTGTGTAGCTCTAAGCTTGCTAACCTAATATGAATTGAATATTATATAAGGCGGATTACAGGCGGAAACAATAAAAAATTAAAGAACAATTTGTTTTTTGTAAGAATTTGAATAGATTATCACTTAAATACTACCACTAAGCATATTTATCCACATTCTATAGAATATAGAACTTGTTCTTCTCTTTTCAGTTTTTTCAGGTTTTTTTTTTGTATCTTAGGTACTATTGTTTTATTAGTTTGTAAATTTAGTTACATCATCATCATCATCAGCCCGTGTCTCTCCATTGCAGGATATAGGCCTTTCTCTAGGTTCGCCACCACACACGGTCATCCGCCTTCCGCATTCAATTACCCCCGGTATGGTGCTTTAGGTTATCAGTCCACCTGGCCGGAGGACGTCCAACACTTTGCTTCTCGGTACGTGGCCTCCACTCGACAACTCGTCTACCCCATCGGTTGTCGTTTCTACGGCAAATGTGACCGCGGCCCATTGCCACTTCAGATTGCTAATCACTGCGGCTATGTCGCCAACTTTCGTTCTTCGACATAAGTTCAGTCGATTCAGTTCGATTATTGTATTCGATTACAGTATTCCTGATTTTGTCCATCAAAGAAATTCCGAGCATAGCCCGTTCCATAGCGCACTGAGCGACTTTAAATTTTTGGACCAGTCCTGCCGTGAGAGTCCAGTTTCGGCACCGCATGTCATTGTAGACAGGACACATTGGTTGAGGACCTTGTTCTTCAAACATTTTGGTAGTGGCGACGAGAACAGACGACGGAGCTTCCCGGAAGCAGCCCAGTCCAGCTGAATTTAGTTACAATGAAACAAAAATTAGATTTTCAAATAGACTAAGTCGTCATACTATTAAATCTTTTTTGTTACTTAAAAATAAAAAATAAAATGTAACTTCACATATAACTAATGGTCAGTTAAAATCGGATGTTGTTCCGTTACAAAATTAACCGATAAATCAACAAAAATATTCTTACACAAGCCAAAGATTGAACATAATTATAATTAGGTACGTAGGTGTTAATCCGGCAATTTAGCCGGATATCATTAATTTTAACCAGACAAGTTGAAAAGGCTGAATACGTCCGGTGAAGAAGATTTGACCACTCTAAGCGCATTTAAATACTTCGGTTTATTTCCATTTCCTATTTTTAGGGTTTGTTGGCAAATTTTATGATTTCTCTCAATGTCCACAATTTAATAATTTACACATAGAGTAAATAAATATGACAGCAGCGTTTGGTTTTATCACGGTTTTAATACATTCAGAAATGTCACTTTAAAGTATCGAAACTGTCAAACGCGATTTGGGGTGAAGCTGAGGGGTGAAGGCTGGCGCGCGTGGACCTCTCGAACTGAAACCGGACTGAAACTCGCCTACTCGCCAAACGGTTACACCAGCTAGCTAGAGTATGAGTGTTTAGACGGTAAACACAGAAGAGGGCTTCTAGTAAATTCGTACTTTTATGAATTCACACTATTGTGACAATCTCGATGGTTTCGTGTCACATTGAATAAAACGCTCGGCAAATCTTAATAAATACGCTGACAACGGTTCACAGCGAAATGATCCACATTTTTGTGAAATCCCCATGACGACTTATTTATTTCTAGTCTCAACCTCAACTTTCGCTTTGTTATCACTCACTCGATTTTCACTTTACGCACTGGCATATTTGAAATGTGCCGTTTTATATTCGAAGGTTCGGTCGTTCTAGCGCGGTCCCGAGACCTTCTATCAAATTAAGTTAAATGCCATCTGTTTTTCAATGAACTTCTGAAATAACATTATGATGACATGAATATGAGCGTGACAATACTTATTCACAATATCGATTGTGTACAGATATTTCTAAAATTAGCTATTTCATTCGGTCACCAATTTTATATTAAACATTAAATAGATTTATATAGAAATATGTGTATATTTGTATAATTTCAAATTAATTAATGTAGATAGCTATGAAATAATTAATTTGGACGACAGATGAAAAAACTGAAATATTTTTTTATTGAAGACAAATCCTATTTTTAGTGTTTATTAGTTGTTTCTCCACGATCTATAGTAAACGCCCATATTTTTTTCATAGGTAAAACATAAAAAAAAATCTCTTGGAAATCTTTAAATTGGAGGCTTAAACTGAGACAAAATTGAGACCTGGGCCTTAATACGTGGTCCAATGCACCTGACCGGTTGTTTTCTTCCATACACTGTAACCATAACTCAATAAAAATGATATGATTCCAGTTAAACGATCAACAGAATTCGTAAAATTGGATAAATACTTCATCGGAGAGTGTGAACATTATAGTGCATTATCGAAAGAATAATTACTTATACTTACCTCGAAGATCGGTGTTGAACTGGTTCCCGGAATATGAAATTTTAAATTTTACAGTTTTTTTTTTTGATGCTTTCCTCTCACTAATCATATACACGAACTTCAGAAATGACTTCATTGATCATACATTTTCGTGACAACTTCACAGTCAGAAATGTCCAACTATTATTAAGGCGCTGACAATAGCCGACGATATTAAACTATTGACTAGTAGCGCGTCTCACCGACAATTGTCGGTTTGTGTACGAGTGCAAAAGACACAAATAATCAGTTTAGTTTCAGTTTATTAAAACTAGTGGTCGCCCAGCGGTCGCAGTTCGACAAAACTCACTTTCTTAAAACCACCAATAATAAATATGCGAAAGTAAGCCAATTCAAACTGCATCAAACGACAAACTATTAAACTCGTATGATTGACAATATTTGTAACACGTTTTAGGTATATATAGATTTTAGTTTTCTGCACTTTTACTCCACATAAACTTTACCTTTGTCGAATCTCACACTCCTCCGTACCCCGTAATACGCTTTAAAAGGGGTACATGGTTTTCTGTTCAACATATTAGTATATAGATTATCAAATCAAGTGTTTTGATTTCCTGTTGAAGTAACAGATTTTTCAAAAATGTAAAGATGTAGTTTTTTTTCCTCGAAAATCAGGCTCATGACCTCTTTGAACACTTTTCGATATTTGTCATAGTTTAGGATTTGGCCATAAAGTTTCATTTCAAAAACTCAGCCTGTATATCGATTTTAGCTTTCTGTACTCCTACTCCACATAAACTTTAACTATGCCAAATCTCACACTCCTCCGTGCGCGTAGTATGATTAAAAAAGGATCTAAAGCTTTACTTTCACGTATTTATACTAAATAGATTATAAATCAGCAAGGTTTTTTAACAATAATAATAATACGTGGGACTTCCCACACAGCGCCATCTAGTCCCAAAGTAAGCAAGTATTATGCTTGTGTTATGAGTTACTAGACAACTGATATAGCTACATACTTAAATATTCTTTATAATATATACATATATAAATATTTTTGCGAAGACTCCACATATAACAACCAAGACACGGTACCAGTATCAATATTCATTATAATAATACTGACCCGACCTGGGATTCGAACTGGGGACCGCCAGCTTTGTAGGCAGGGTCGCTACCCACTAGGCTAAGCGGTCGACTACAATGTATGACGTACACATTTTCTTAATTTCAGGTAGATACGTAACATTTGACAAAGATATATTTCTTGGAGTTGATTATTTTTTATTATTGAAGTTTTGATTAAACATGTTTTGGAATTTGGAAAAGTTTTTAAAAATATTTTTTTGTTAACATTGTATTACAGTGATCCATCCAGATATTACATAATGGAAATACACAACTTAACACGATCTGTTGTCTCATTTACAAAATGCGCATTCTATTAAGAAATATTTCTTACCTCGGTTGTTTACCGAACGCTACTTGCCGATTTAAAATACGTGTTTCATGTCGTAATTGCATTTCATCAACAATCGATATCGATACAAATCATATAATAAACGAGGTTTCAACGAAACAAAACGGTTTGTAATAAAAGAACGTTTCAATCATATGAAATATCTAATCTGTAATATCTAAATAGAATCTTCGCGTTCGCTGCAGCAATAAATTTTGTATAATTCGTACGGGGACAATACGAAGCCCTCTATTGCTCGTAATAGAAAATATAAACCAAGTCTCGGATATTACTTTTATTGAATAAAAGGAAGCTTTTGGTTCGACGTTAACGTTCGCTCGATAGTAAAATAAAACTATCATTCATTTGGTATTCGAAAAATAATATATATATTTTATATTTACGTAGTCCTTGATCTATGTAAATATTTATGGACATATTTATTTCAACATATGAGAAAATGTTTTCTTTTTGTTTTTTCCTCTTTCAAATAAAAACAGTTTCACAGATTTTGCTGTAGCAACGAAATTCGTCATAGTGACAGCAATATTAGTTTATTTTAATTTAATTAAAATTTAACTTAATCTTAAAAAAATAAAAGAATATTTAAGTACGTTTACCAGTTGCCTAGTAGGTAACCCATAACACAAGCATAACACTTGCTTACTTTGGGACTAGATGGCGCTGTGTGGAATGTCCCATGTATTATTATTATTATTTCAGTTACTTCCACAGAATTATGTAATGTGGTATTTTAATGTGGGGTAATGCTTCTGATATCAATAATATTTTAGTTCTAATGGGCCCTAAAGATTCACGTAGAGATTAATTCAAACAAATCAATATATAACAATGACAATGCATAGTTAATATAGTTATGAAAATATGTTGTATGTTCATAAAAATAATACCATATTTAAAAAGGATTATTGAAAGATGTGATAGCGTATCGATTTAATATTTTTTTAAATATTTCCTTTAAATTATTGATATATTAAACACTACTTTAAAAGTGTATATTACTGTCTTTGTATTACCTACGGCGTGTGTTCATTGGCGCGGCGGTGATTGGCATAATGATCTATGGTAAGCGAAGTGCATGTCCTAGATGTATAACTGATATCCAAGATTTAGATAAAGTAATTATTAAAAAAAAATATGTCGACATTTTTTAAGTTAAATGTTTTGTTAGTATTTTATTTTATTTAATATTATATCACATGAAACATACCGCGGTTGAATAAATTGTGCTGTTGCTTTCAAATCAAATGAAAATTTGGATCATTCAAAGCATTAGCTTAAAGAAGAAGAAGCACTAACGTACTTACAGACATGTTACCACTTTGTTGCACTTGGACCGAGAATTTTAGGTCAAATCGACACAAGGTTTCCTAAGTCTCGAATAGCCTGACCGAAGTCGAATAACTCGCTCGCTTCATATATTGTCTATTTCTGTGTTATTTTTGTATTCTGTGTTGTTCCGTTTTATAACTTTAGACAATTTGGTCGGATTACAAATATACATTGGTGACAAAAGCATCTATTATAACTAATCTGTGATCCAGAGTAGCATAACATGCAACACGCGGTATAATTTAAAACCCCTTACACCACTGAAGGAATTCATCAAAAACATCGTCTGACCCTAAAACAGAATGATATTTAGCGGCCCAGCTTCCCCGTCAACTCCCCAATGACATTAAAACACGAACAGACTAAATTAAAGAGCGCCAAAACTGTTGTCTGCGGGCCCAAGGCGGCCGTTTGTTTTAATACAAAAACTCTACCCGTCTCTCTTTAACACCACATCTTTCTTATCAATTCGTCTCACTCCCACTCGCAGCAAAGAGCCTCTTAAGGCGGCAGATGTGTTTCCTGTATAACTGATAATTTAATTTTTGGGCTTGCTTACAAAAAAATCCAACTGACAACCTGTTATTAAGTCAACGAAAAATAGATAAACAAAACTTATAAATTGTTTTGAAACAAAATAATATTTTTTTTGTGTTTATAACTATTGTGTAAAAAAAGTTTTTTTTTAACCCAATAAAGATCAACAGTTTCTTCGTTAGAAAGCTGTTTGTCGTTTTTTAGAGAAAAAAGTTAAATATAAATAAATAGTAGTCCAAAATCAATTTAAAATATATTTCAATGATGTTATGAAATATTATTAACGTAAAAATACTTTCGAAAAAATTTATATTGTTTTCTAAAGAAAAAAAAACTGTTTTTTGACTTGATTTTTAAATTATTTTGTAGTATATTTTTATTAATTTTGTACAATAATCTTGCTAGTTCCAATATATAAAATTTTGTAGATTTAAATTTTTTATTCAATCAATCAGCTCACTTCATTTTCTTAAAACTCCATAGTACTGAAATAAATAAAAATATTTCTACTTTTATCAAATCAAATAAAAAACCGCCACAAAATTAGCCGACGGAATTGCCGCACCAGAAGCGCGACCCTTAATCACTTTTAATTTATTTAGCTCGTCTGTAGGGGTGGCTGGTAAATTTATTGCCATCTCTCTCCAACTCGAGGGGCTTTGTTCTCGCCGTTCCTCTCTCGCGGGACCATTTTTAATTAAAATTGCCGGGAGAGAATTAGAAATTATATTCTATTTTCTAAAACTTGCGTCGGACGTTTTGTCGGGGATTATCTGTTTTTTACGAGCCCCAGGCCGCGTCTTTGTTATACCGCCGGAGATCCAACAAATTGAAGACACTTTTGATGGTCTACTTTATTAGTGGTTTCATAGAATCAACTGCATTTTCTGTCTCTTACGACCTTTTATCGCGAGAATGCTTATTGAAAAAAATTAAATTGGAACAATTCTGTTCATTAAACAATTCAAACACATTTTGACTTGTAGCTAGTAAAAGGTTATGAATCCATTTTGGGCCATTTTGAGTTTTCGGCATCGAAAAAATCTCAAAAAACAATTTGGTTTTATATTTCAAAAGTCTGAACACCTGTCTAACTTTCATCTTGTAATTCATAATTAATTGTTTTCCGTAAGAAAGTATTGTTACGTAGTACATATCTGCAACAATGTTTACCGATATTTCCCCATCACTAGCACTGTAACAAGAAGTCCGGTAAAACAGGCGAAAATACCATATAAGTAGGTATATACATTTTGTCTTCATTGAGTGTTTGTAATACATCTTACATTGAATAAAAATTTTGAGTTTCAAGTTTAGAATATCCGATTACCATAGCAATAAATTTGTTATAATTGTATTTCATTGAAATTTGTGGAGAAAAAACAGCGAAATAAAGCTTGGAATTGAGTAAATGAACATCCTATATAACTGTAACCCTTCAAACTTTTGTTCCATTCCTCAAACTGTAAACCAATCGCAGTTTTCGTAAATAGATTGTCTATTTAAGCAATGCAACGCATTCCAAAATAACAGTAGTTTTTATGTTTTACCGTGGAACCGCACGGCACGTTTTCGCCGTCACGATAGCGTAACATAGTGAAATGTATGGAATCTTAACAAGATGATTTAGTATGATATTTCGTCGTTCATGACATGCCTTCATTATGTCAGAAAAATAAAAACGTCGCCACATTTCATACTCATTCCATACATTTTAGTTCCCTATGTTTCAGTGACGGCGAAAAGGTTTATACCGGGCCATTTCATGGGAAAATATAAAACCAACTAAGTTCGAGTCTGCATCGCACACGAAGGGTTCCATGCCACCGTACGATATAAAAAATAACCCGTTTCTTGTATAAGTCCTTATTTAATTTTTAACTTTATTTTATTTTTATTATTTTTTGTTATAGCGATCATAATAATACACCTTTTGTGAAAACCTCAACTATTACGATTCGGATGATATATCCCTGTGAAGGACGGACAGCGCAGTTTAGTATCAAATAAGGTTCCTATTGGTACCCTTTCAGTACGGAAACCTAAAAACGACCATTGGATTACTCACGTGAGCTTCATAAAAGCGAGTTATGAAACAATGATTTTTTTCTTTTTCAATTTTTTAATTTTCTCGACTTCTAAGACGAAAACAGAACCCTTATCACGCAATTGTATGTCTGTGACCTAAATATGAAAATTAATTTTTAAATCTTTGTTAGCTCTAAACCAATGTCGGCATCATGTCAAGAAACTGCGTTTTTATAACAAAAAAAAAAAAATGAAAATGACAGTATGTATTTTAATTTTGAGGATAAATGATATTACGTACTGCAAAGAAATAATAAATACAGCGCACATACTATATAGAACTTGGAGACTTTTCAAAATATATAGTTTTGGCAAATCTGTGCCTATGGTAAGGCTCAAGATATTGTCGAAATGGTTTTTTTAATTTTGTTGCTTAGGTCAGCAATGAAGACTTGTTTGTAATATGCGCCATATACGACATACAACGTATCTACCTACCGCAGAACAATAAATCACTCTTGATGAATCGTTAAGAAGAATTTTCCAGATCTTAATTGGAAATTTTGTTTTCTTTACACTTTCCGTAGACTTTTCACAAAGTTCTATTGTTCACAGTTTAAATTAAATATCAATGGAGTGCGTCACGCAAAACTTTTCTAGATGGCGCTCTCGGCGAAGGTACCTTTACGTATTGTGACATATTTTGTGAATACATTTATATGTTTATGAAAAATTCTAACTTTTGTACGAAACTGACAGCAATTGAGTACCGTCGCTCATGCGCCACCTTGCGAGAGATATAGGCAGTGAGTGATACATTCCATCGCTAGGGATTCAATTATGTATCGGTGGTCCTTATGAATTTAATTTAGTTTGTTTATTTTTCACAACTATCGTCTCGGAACCATGTGAGCGACGCGCCAGCGCTATGAGGTCAAATCATCGAGTCAAATGCATTAATTAATACTATCGTGTTTTTCGTGATAAAATTAGTAATAAATAATAAAAATGTGACAAGACTTATAAATTGACGGTTAAATTGATAATGATTTTTATTTGTAAATTGTATTTAACCTTACGTCATTTACCAAATTAAAGACCGGTTTATTTTAAGATGTAAGAAATATGCATTATTACTACTCATGAAAATACAAAGCTAAATACGGAATTGGAAAATTTTGTGAATAAAGTAGAAGGCTATATACAATGCTAAATGCCACTAGTACCTACTTACCTATATGATATACACCTTTAGTAAAATTCTGTGTTCTTTGTCTATATCATGGATACAAACATAGAGCTATCGCTATGTGACCACAAAAATCTGAGAAAATAAATATACGCCACTGACCAAATATACGCCACTTGATGTTTTCAAATAATATTCACTGTGAAGTAAGATTAAGTGTGACGCACACATGAATTTTGTACTGATTAAGAAAACAAAGACTCTAAAATTATCTTACATGTGTTATTTAGCAAATTGTTTAAAACAGTGATAATGACTTATGGTCAGTCAAATTTTTGAGTCTGTCATTTGAGTCGTGTTTTCGATCGTTTCGAAATATAAAACGCTTCATCTTGATAATTATGCTACCTCGAGTTTGAGTTTTGACTTTAAAAGATGTAGGTATATATAGATCTAATGCAAAATCATATTAAAATTATGAATTTAATTTATTAACTTAAATTAAATTTATGACAATCTATTTACGTAATATCTATGACAAAATTCATCTAAGATAAAAAGATTTCAAATAGGTTTTTTTTTGCGATACCTTGCACCAAAATTCAGTAATTAATTTGCAAATTTTCGACGACCGTCAGTAACAAATGTAACCAAATCGGAATGAATAAAAAAATTTGAATGAAGTTAATCCAATAAAATTTAGAGAAATCTTAATAATTTTTTTTTTTGTTGTAGTCCTGATTAGACTTTATTTACAAGCCTTTAATTTTGGCGACGTCTCAGCAGGGGACGTCATTTGTATTGAAAATACTTAATTATTTTACCAAAATTATCTTATTTTCCCAGGAGGTGGTTGCGACGACGACGGCGATGGTGGAAAACGGCGCAGATCACGCACTAACTTTAATTCCTGGCAGCTAGAAGAATTGGAAAGGGCGTTCTTGGCTTCCCATTACCCTGATGTGTTCATGAGGGAAGCTTTAGCGATGAGATTAGACCTAAAGGAGAGTAGAGTGGCTGTGAGTAACCTAACCAATATTATAAACGCGAAGTTATCTGTCTGCGTGTGAGTTTGTTACCTTTTCACTCTGATCTTGATGAGCTTTTTCAGTGAAATAGTTAATAAAACCCCAGAATAGTATTTCAATATATTTAGCCTTTTTTATTTGCGTCGTAACGCAACAATGAAACGACATTACTTTTGCATGGAGTTACTTGGAGAAACGGAGACTAACATAGACTTCTATTTCTCTAAATCAAAGTTTCCACAGGATACATGATTTGTCATTTCTGAACAACCAAATTATTAAATTTTTAAAACTGGCGAAACGGAAAGTTGAGGCGGATTTACATTTTCTTTACTTAAAAAAGGCATTTAGTTGATGTTGCACCATTACGAATGAAAAGAAATCTAAATAAAAAAAATTCTAAATACTATATTTATTTCAGCTGACTTATAGATGGACGAAGTAGTGGTATTTGTGTCACTTCCGGTTTTATTATAAGTTAAAATTAAATTGTTGAGCTGCGGAACATCCCTATCATTTCTATTTCGAGTCATTCTATTGATTATCACAAAACACTTCAAACGATTATTCAATTATTGAATAATAATGATAATATATAATAATGACGACCGCTTAGCCTAGTGGACAGCGACCCTGCCTGCGAAGCTGGAGGTCCTGGGTTCGAATCCCAAGTCGGGTCAGTATTTATATGATGAATATTAATACTGGCATCGGGTCTTGTTGTTATATGTATGTGGTGTCTTCGCTTGGTACCCAAAATACAAGCTAATGCTTAGTTTGGGACCTAGACGTTGTTGTGATTGTGTGTGTTATTATTATTATTATTATTTAAATAACAGAATATCAATTTAAATAGCTACTTAACTAAACGAAGTTCCTATAAATCGGCCCAAATCGAAATTCAGGAAGACCAAACTAAGTGACATTGGAAATGTATGACTAGCAAGCATTGAGTTGTGAGGTGGAACAGAAATGTGAGTCAATGGCGAAGGGTGACCAATAAAAAGGGAAGCTGACCGCGATCATGTGGACGATAGACACCCTGTCATTAATATTACGATGGTCTATTTTAATAGTTTAGAAATGCTACTCTTTGGCCGGTTGAGTGTGGCTCTATCACAAATGAGTAAGCACGCCAGTATGACGCTAGGGTTTTATTCATAGAAATAATAGAGTATAGGCAAGCCAGTCCGAAACGCAAGTCTCAATAAAAAAGATAGAGAACAAGATTACCTCGTAGGAGTAACTTGATTTATATAAGGTACAGTTATTTTCCATACTTTTTTCTCCTATGCTCAACCGATGCCCAACCGCTACATACAGGACTTATGGAGCTTGCCTACGCTGAAAAATGTCGATAACAAAACTAGTTGTGTTACCATCATCATCATCATCATCATCAGCCCATGTCTCTCCACTGCAGGATATAGGCTTCTCCCAAGGCACGCCACCACACACGGTCCTCCGCCTTTTGCATCCAACTAAGAAGGGCAGCAGCATCTCTCTGTGAAACTATTTACTGCAATCACCAACCCGCCTGCCAAGCGTGGTGATTATTGGCAAACCCTCCCAATGCAGTGTTACCATGAAAGGCATGAAAATAGCAAAACTTTGACAATTTTTAAACAAAGTTAAAATGCAAGCTACTGGTTGGTAAGTTAGTACAACTTAGGGTGACTACTTATAGCGATAGTTATGTTGTCGCTATTTCTAGATAATTAGTAATCAAAATTTTTGTTACTTAAAACGAAAAACTTTTTTTCTGTGTACTATAGGTACATTACACTTGAAATAAGGAAGTAATTGCGCCACTTTAGATTATTGTTATTATCATAACATGTTTTAATTAATAACTAACTACCTATAACCTAATTCTGACTATATTCAATAGCTTTTTCGTTCATTTATTTCCATTCCACCAGCCCATTATGCCCCACTACAAGGGCTTAGACATCCCCCAACTGTGAGGAGGAACTTATAGCTTTTAGCAGGATAAAATTGGGAAGTCGTTTTATCATTGAGAACCTGGAATCGTGCTTGAAATAAAAAACAACAATATACACGCTTGACTTTCTCGAACTTTCAAATGAATCACATGAAAGTCATGACATGTTCTAAACGTACTAAAAATATTATAAATAGGTAGGTTTTTCGTGTAGTCGGTCGTCGGTTCGTGTCGGTTTTAATACATTTCTAAGACAGGGATCTTGCAAAAAAAACTCTACACTCTCAAAAACCGTACAACTCATTTATTAAATTAGTTGTTTGTTTTAAAGTTTATATATCAACGAACTTTTAGCATTAGATGATTAGAATAGATTATTAGATATTGACATTATAGGTCAATAATAAGTCCTTTATATATAACAATAAAAATGACGTATACCTACGTCACAACAATGTCTATGCCCCAAACTAAGCATTAGCTTGTGTTTTGGGTACCAGGCGGAGACACCACATACATATAATAATCAAGACCCGGTACCAGTATCAATACTGACCCGACCCGAGATTCGAACCAGGGACCTCCAGCTTCGTAAGCAGGCTACACACTAGGCTAAGCGGTCGTCAGTCTTTGCACTATAACTATGTTAATTTTTTGATTATAGTTGATATTAGAATAAATTATTGCTGTTACATACAAGAACAGTGTGAAAAGAACTGCATTTAAATGCATTTTGACGACCTCTTAGCCTTGTAACTAGCGACCCTGCCTACGAAGCTGGAGGTCCCGAGTTCGAATCCCATTTCGAGTCAGTATTTATATGATGAATATTGGTACTGGTACCGGGTCTTGGTTGTTATATGTATGTGGTGTCTTCGCTTGGTACCTAAAACACGAGCTAATGCTTAGTTTGGGGCCTAGACGTTGTCGTGTTGTATACTTTATTATTATTAATACTTTTATTTAAATAAAGGAAATTCGTTGTTTTAAATTCATAGAAAAGTGTTAACTTTCTATAGATTTTATGATGTAATTTGTGGGAAAAAAACGTGTTACTATAGTTACTATAGCAATGAATTTCTTCCCACGTGTCACATCACTCAATAAGCTAGACAAGAGATTCTATACAATAACATTACTCCTCAGCGGCACAGGATAAAGACTCACAGCGATTAGCCATGGGCTGTAAACACGCAGTCGATGCTGGCAAAGCGAGAAGACAATAAAATATTTGTAGTCTGTGACAAACGTCCCGACATGCCGACGCGATGTCACGGACAATAAAACGGATTTAACTGTCGCTGGTGCCCCACGCTTCCGGTTGTTTTACGTTGTGTCCCATACCAAAATTGTTCGGTCGCGATGTAGTAGCGTCAAAATCGTGGGATTTTAGTACAATTTATCTGACATAGAAGTGGTAATCTAATGGGGAGACATCTTCATAAAGTCAAATCATACTTTTATATTTATTAATTTATATACTAGATATAGAAGTTAGTGAGTATAAGGGATTTGAAGTTATTTGCTATCAAGTGACGGTTGCGATACACTCTGTAATTTGCAGTATAAGGGTAATGAGTCATCTTCACTGGTATTCGATAGCTTGGTGGATGAATTATATTTAAAAAAAAAATGTCGGTTTAGTGAATAACCGACCAAATAGATTTGAATTTCCGTATGGAGGACTCAAATATATCAATATTGTAAATATGCTTACCTCAAACCATGCTGCTAATATTGTAGTAGGTTAATATGGATAAGCTTCCACCATGAATTGCAATTTAGAATGTCTACTATAAAAGCAACCATACCTAAAATATATGGTGCGTTCATTATTCATGTTTCTTCCAAACACGGCATTCATGTTTCAAGCTGTATTATGACATGACAAAATTCGTACTCAAAAATAACTCGAATTGAGTGAGTTCATATTCGGGTGTAAAAGCGATTGTGATAACAATTGCTGTTGTAAAAACAAAAGCAATTATCACATTTTTTCGTTGATTTTGAATTTAGGACATAGGTTTTGTTTAAAATAAACCTGAAATTAAAAAAGTTGGACCATGCAGATTTTAGGTTTCATTCCAAATTGCTAGCAGTCAAAACGTAAATTTATGCTTTTAATCCTCAATTATTCATTAAGTTTTCATTACACACTATAGTCCGCGCGGAAGTTAAGTAGCGGCGAGGCGAGGAGAGGATGACAGGTTCCTGTTTTTTACTATAAATAACAGCGAACTGTCATCTTCATCACACCCTGGCGCTACTTTAGGGGCGACCAACGACTTCCACAAGGGCTTTAGCTATCGAGTAGTTTGGTCCAA
Source organism: Luffia ferchaultella (assembly GCA_949709985.1). NCBI lineage: Eukaryota > Metazoa > Arthropoda > Insecta > Lepidoptera > Psychidae > Luffia > Luffia ferchaultella. The sequence continues at coordinate 13,363,514 of OX453250.1, read as the reverse complement.
CTTTAATCGCTCATAACGAAACTGGAATGTTGATGTTTGGAGAAAAGTATCCCGTTATCATTTACAAATCCCGATTTCGTCTTAACCCAGATGATAGAAGGAAGAAAGTTAAGAAATGACCCGTGGGCTGGCAGTCGACGGTGAGATGGTCAATAGCGCGTCGTTTTAACGAGAAAAGTAATATGAATTTGTTAATCGTTCGGTTGCCGTACGAATAAGTACAGCCTAAAAAAATTTAAAGGCTTGAGCTTAAAAGTGATGGAAAACCAAAACACCTATAGGTACAACCTTGGTTTACTTAATACCAAGTTTATGTAGAAAAACTCAGAGATGAAGCCTATACGTGAATCAAGACTATAGATATCACAGGCTCGACCAAATCATCATCTCCGTGATGGAGATTAACGATTCCTAACTCACCCTGAACTAAGTAGGCTTATGGTCAAACTCCATAACTTAATGTTTGGCTTTACTCCAGTAATGCAGGCTTCAAACATGACCTGGACTGCGAGTCAAACTGACATAGCTCGCCACAGAAAAGATATTCATATTTTGGACTCGACTGTTAAAGTGGTCAGCTGAGCTAATATGTTATCTGGAAAACCCTCTTAGTTTGACCGTGGCGTATTTCAGCTCGCGTTCGAGGACCGACTTACCTGATGGTGATGAATCAGCTTTTTGTAATGGTTTCCAAAAGGATAAGGTGTTTTAAATATTTCCTAATCGCCAAATAGATATTCAAATTGTGAAATCACAAACCATGAAATGAAACTTTATAGGCTACAGTGCCAATAATTAGATTTTTTTAGCAAAAGGCTATTAGGTATCTCTTCACATAATTCCGAAAGAAGATTGTTTTGAAATAAATATCTTATTAAATCATGATTAATGGTTATACTATATTAACCTATGAAGTTGCCGTACTTCAGTACTGGCCATTTCAAACAAAAAAAAATTTTGATTGGCTGAGAATTCTAAATTCAAATTAATTTTGTTTTAAAAACATGACATTACTTTTACAAAGTCAGTCATATGTTTATTGATTAGCGTTGGGTTTTCATTACATTTGAACATTTTTCGTCATAATGGACACTTTAAAAATTCGTGTAATTATGCTATAAGAGTTCCGTCGTGGCACAAATGCGGCACAAACGGCACGTATCAACAACGTTTACGGAGAGAAATTAACAAACGAACACACAACCCGTTATTGATTTGCCCGCTTCCGTTCTGGAAATTATAACTTGAATGATGAGCCTCGTGGTCGTCCGAACACTTTGGTCAAGAATGACGAATTGAAGGCGATTGTGGAAGCTGATGATACTCAAACTACTGATGAACTAGCAGCAGCTTTTGATGTTAGCATCAAAACAATAATGGACCATTTATTATTATCATTATTTGCGACAAATTGGCAAAGTAGAAAAGCTTGATAGATGGATACCCCACGAACTTAACGATCGCCAGCACAACGTACGCGTCGAGACCTGTCTCGCATTGCTCAACAGGCACAGAAGCGAAAGAACTTTGAACCGGATTGTTACCTGTGATGAAAAATGGATTCTGTTCGACAATCGAAAGCGCTCAGCAAGTTGGTTAGATCCTGGTTCAGCACCAAAGCAATGTGTTAAACGAAAAATAACCCCTAAAAACGTGATAGTAAAAAGGTTAAGTAGTCTAGTGCAGGTGTGATACATGACAGCTTTTTACAAAATGGCGTGAGCATTTCTGCAGATGTGTACTGTGAAGAACTGAAGGCAATGATGGAGAAGTTCGCACGTCTGCGACCATCTTTGGTCAATCGGTCGTCCCCGCTGCTACTTCACGACAACGCGCCTCTCGCAAGTTGCTAGAGTTGGGGTTGGAAGTTCTCCCTCATCCGCCATACTCACCAGACCTTGCACCTTCTGACTATTACTTATTTCAAAATTTGGACGACTTTTTAACGGGAAAAAAATTCAATTCCCGAGAGACAGTACAAAATGCCTTTGAAGAGTTGATTTTTACAAGAAGGGCATCAATAAACTACCACTGTGTTGGCAAAGATGCATCGACTGCACGGGTGATTTGAACGGATGATTTGAAAAACAGAAATGAAGTTGTTTGAAAAAAATATACTTTAACTTATTTCATAAAAAACGGCAACTTCATATGTTAAGACCTAATATTAATTACTAATTCGCTAGAAAAATGTATAATATAACACATTTCTCTTTCTATAAACTAAAGTTCGGTAAAAGCTGTCCACATCTTGTAGTATACATTTTAACACTTTTCACTATTGAAAACAATTGAAATACAGATTATAATTCCATTGTTATCAACACCTGAAGTTTTACGTTTTACCTGAAAAGAGCTTTTTTTACAACAAACCACCGAAATGGGATCCTTTACTTAACATAAAGGCCCGTCGGTTTCCGTTCAATATAAATGAGGGCCGATTTTCCTTATTTCTCTCGATCTTTTCCCGGGCTAAGCGGCCTTTTGGGAGTGCGGTCAGTGGCTAGGCTCGTATGTAACCGAAAACGGATGTATGCTTGAAGGGCGACTGGAAAAACTTGTGCGCAAATTATGGAAAAAATTTCATCATAATAGGTTAATGATATTAATAGCTGTAAAGGAACGAAACAACGGTGTATGGTTTGGTTAATGTGCATTCTCAGTTTGAACTGTGGAACAGACTTCACACCCTTCCAATTTTCGGTTGTGAGGAGGGTAGCACGGGTGTTGGCGAACGGTCGCCGCCAGCTGGTTCGTCTACAAAGTAGCAACATAAACATCAGTTCACCGGTGTGTGTGGGGACGACAACGACGACAGAATAGCCTATATAAGCGCTAGTCTCTTTAATCGAATCGGATTAACGGATCAATCAATAATGGATTTAAGTAATGTTACGCTATAGGTACATTTCGGTCTTATTTTGTCTCAAAAAGATATATACAAAAATCATATATACTTTATTCATTGAAAAAAACCTATAAATGTTTTTTTTGTCATGAGTCCGCTATTGAATACCTAGAGCCTTATTGAGTTGAGGAGTTAGGGTTATGAAGTCACCACCCCGATCAGCGGGTTGGTATCAGTGTATAATATTAATTTCGAAAAATACCAAGGAACCATGATTTGTAAGACACCTTTCACCTACCTACTGAACAAAATACCGAATTATTTTATTGTATGACTAGACGAATAATATAGTTTCGAATAATATCTAGTAGAATATTCACTGTAGTACAATATTAAACTTCATCTTTCTTTGCCGTAGAATAAAATTCACCCGGTCAGACCTAAACAGCGAGGCTCCGGCGGCTCAGTCCTAATAGTTGGTATAAATCAAAAGATTGCAATCTTGCCGGCACCCGGGGGAGACGAGAGAGATGGCAATATTGAATAGCATAGATTTAAATGAGCGGGTCAGATAAGGACGGACGTATATCTCGACGCTACGACATCGCGTGGGGACGTCACAATTCGATTACAGCTCAATAAAGTTAAAGTGACTTGTTTGCGTCTATAAAATGGTTTTTTTTTTTCTTTGAATATTATTCGGTCGCGCTGTGCGATACAGCGGTTTGGTAAATCTGAACGATTTGATTGCTTCTTTTCAATTTAAGTGTTTTTTTTTCGTTTTATATTTAATTCTATTTCTTTTATTATTAGGTACGATTTTGTTGCTCATTGTGTTGATTTTGACTCTGCAAATACTTATCTCTGGTTTCTGTGCCTTCGTTAATTTTAGGGCAACCTTTATTCTTATGTTGTATGTAGGGTTCACTGTATGTGGGTAGATATGCAAGGAGGACGACAAAATAAAAATATTGTAAAACTTTTTTAAATTATATCCTCTCAGTACGCGACGCCATTTGCTTTTGGTAATATTTCTTGTGGTTTCTTAAAGTTTTGTTTACATGAATATTTAAAGAACAATGGAGACTGAAAACTATTAATGACTACACGTGAGCAATTCAAAAAAAGATTTGATTGGCTTCGTCTGTTTTTTATTGTTCATTCTTTAGATATAACGAGGATAGACAAACAAAACGACAATTAGGCATTGGCATTTCTAATGTGAATGACAAAATAATTAGAAAAACATTTAAAATTTGCTTCCAATACAAGTAGTAGCTTAGAAAGTCAATTTATATAATTTTGAGTTGCTAGTGGTGCTTCCAGTTTTAACTTAATTTGGTGGCCCTGATAGCAAAAATGTTATGTTTTGTGAGCTAGTGAATGTTAATTCAAAACAAAATTACTTTTTGACAAATTTCCCGCTAAAACACAAAACCCATTTGCGGTGCGTATCTGACGTAAAGAAAAGTAATCAGTGTTTCGTTGCAAAAGAGGGGCTTTGAGCGCGTTAAACGGCCATCCCTTACCAAAAGTGGTACATTTTAATCTAATTTCATCCCCACTCGACGTGAAATTCGCGGGGCGGGCTCCGCAAGTATCGACTCCATTTTAAAATTCATAGCATAAAATTTACATTTATATGCCAATTTCATTCCGCGGCGGGGCTCCAGCACGCACACATCAGTATGCGAAGCACACCCCTCGGGCGGCAAATAAAAAAAAAATAGAAAATCGTCTTACATCCTCGCGCGAATGCGAAAAAAAGAAGCGCGAGGTTTAAATATGGAACACTAAATGGAACGCTTAGGCGACAAAATGCGGATAGAATATAAAATTTAAGACGAACACGTTGTCTCTGTCGCTCGTGTACTGAGCTCGTATAGTTTCTTCTTACTCTAGTCGTCGCTATCAAACACGAGCCCACTTTACCGCCCTAGGCTTAGAGTCAAAAGATAGACACGAAGCCTGTTCATAGGGTTGCTAATATGCCGGGTTTCATATAAATGATTTACCCTTTTCGTAAAATACTATTTTTCATATGTAACATGATATATAATATTTCTTTGTTCTTAATGACGATAAATGTTACAATTAGTTTAGTGTACATTTCAAAATTTGGTTTACCTATTAATCCGAATCGATTACAACTACTACAGTATATAATGAGTCAAAAAATGTATTTCAAACGAAAGTTAAATTATATACAGATATTTCAATCAATCGATCAATCAATCAAATATCTTTATTTCGTAGTTATGTAACATAATCTTGAAAGACAATTCACAAGAGTGAATTTATCACTTTGTGGAAATTTGGATTCCTTTACCTATTTTAATGTTGTAAACGGCGAATTCGACAATCTTGTTGAACTTTAGAAATAAATTTTGCCAACATGCCATATTTTTTACCTAGTGTAGATCGTCTAGTTTACAATTAGTACTAGTAGTATTAGTAGTAACACCCTTCTACTAATTGTAATTTTTGCAATACGTGATATAGGTTCGGTGTAAATGTAAATATAAAATTAAATATAAAATGCAAAAGTTATAGAATAGAGATCAACATACAAAACATAATATATAAACCTATATAAAATAATGAAAAGTGGCATTTATACGAGAGGCTTTTAGATTAGACGATCTCTACAAATTCCGAAACCGATTATTAAGACTAAAAATGATTTTTTTTTTTAAATTCAGTATATATCATAAAAACACATTTTATTATTATAATAAATATCTTAACATTATTTCAATATATATTTCAATTTCAGTATATATTATTAAAAATTAAAAACAACACTACCGACCTCTATGATGCCAACCCTAAGCCGCCCTTATACATTGGTTATTCGGTGTGTTACCTTCTATGCGGTCACGATAAATTTATATTTGTCTCGTTCTCGCCTTCTGCTCTATGAAGCCGACGCTATCAATTTCTATTTTTGGTTAGTATCTATAAAATCTGTGTGCATATTTCAGTGATAAAAGTTGATTTGTATTTATGTAACAAGATAACATTACATAACTTTTACAAAATTTACCTAAGTACTGATTTTCTGAATTCATAAAGATGGATTCAGATAACTGACAGGTAAATATTGTTTTACAGTTGCATTGTAAATCATGGATAGGTATGTTAATTTATTTCTCTTTGCCTAACAACAATATTCAATTAATTCATATTAACCATACAAAAAAAGGGCAAACTCATGAGTTTTCAACTGTAGTTAAAAACATTCTGTCAGTTCATTTAAACTTATTTTGGTATTGTATATAATGGACAGAATTGTAATAAGCTGTATATATTTGAAATAATTGTATTAGTACATTGTATTGAGTTAAATAAGTTATTGAAGTATACCCATACAAATTCTTTTTTCTCTGTTGTAAATAACTTTTTTTACGTCATAATATCGGTCTCTCGGAAAAAAGAACTTATTAAGGCGTCGAACCTCACAATAAAGTAAAAATTGAGTCAAGTCAATACATCTCTATCGACAAGGGTGAGGGTTTATTTACACTCCTGTTAGCCCAACGGAGGGGAAAAGAAAATTGTAAAGGAAAATCGTGACTCCGTGAAATCCTGACACAACAAACCCTTGTTTACGCGGCAATGTTTATCGAAATCAAATTGCCTGTTTAAACAGATCGAAAAGAGGGAAAATTTTAGTTTCTTTTTTTTCTAGTCAATGTAGAGTTTAGAGCCAAATCTAAACTTTGTTGTCTCAGAGCAATAAAGTTAAATATCTCATAAAGAAAAAGAATACATACATAGTGTTGACGTAAATTTTTACAAGGTAAGGTAAATCAAAGCGAGTTCCATAAAGATTAAACCCATATTTTTTTATAAAGACAGTCACATGAGATATCAATGGTAGGTAAGTTTCAATCAGTATATAATATATAATAATAATAATAATAATAACACACACAATCACAACAACGTCTAGGTCCCAAACTAAGCATTAGCTTGTATTTTGGGTACCAAGCGTGGGATCGGATTTATTTTTATTTTATTTTATATTGAAAAATATAAGGTATGAGAGTGCAAAATAAATGTGTTGGCTATCTGCCTCTTCTATTTTTAAGCGACTTCAAAAAAGAAGGACGTTACTCAATTCGACCGTATATATGTTTTTTTTTTTAATGTGTGTTCAGGGATAACTTCGTTGTTTATGAACCGAATTGGATGATTTTTTTTTTGTGAAAGGGAAATATCTCCGGAGTGGTACCATGATAAGGAAACCAGGATCTGATGATGGCATCCCAGAGAAATCGAGGGCAACCTTCGAAAATCGTATTTTAAAGTATCGTATTTTATATGCAGTCTGTTTATTTTTATTTTTTTTTTTGCTCTATTCGATAGACGAAATCGAATTTATACTTATGTCGGGTCATCTCCACGCGATGTAAAGGTATGATTGAAATTCATTTGAGCTGTAAGTTCTGTTTTTGTTAAATATTAAATACCAGCTTTCCGCGCGCCCGCGGCTTCATCCGAGTGAAGTAAAAGTTATACCGGAACCGTTACAGGTACACGACGCTCCAGGACAATGTAAGACTTTCTAGAGAATTCTGAAACTCTACCTTAAAAATCGCTGTCCCGAATTTAATTAAAATCCTTTTAGCCATTTCAGCCTTAAGAATCCCACAGTAATAACCTTGTACTTTAATTTTAATTTAACCTGTGTTAGGCATTAAGATTAACTGCTACTAAATTTCATTACTATCCGTTCAGCCGCTTTAGTATGAAGGATAGTTCTCCCACAGAAACCGTGCCTTTTCCGAGATAAAATGTACTTAGCATATAACATTCTCCAACTCGGCGGATCCGAAAGTAGGCACAGGTCGCGTCGCAATAACCAATTTTAGGTGTAGCGGGACGCAGTGGAGTGAGGGGTGTGTGACTGTAGGTACCTGCACAAGGCTAGCTGCTTATAGCGTTGTATTCAGATCCGTCATAAAGTTTGACGCGATCTGTACAAGTAAATTTTTACTTTAAAGTTTACGTTGGGAAGTTCGAATAAATTATGTACTTAGATTCACCACAAAATGAGAAATATGTTTTTATTTAAAATAATAAATACTATCATAATTATAACTTAGAAAAGAAAATTTCTAGGAAATCGTCAAACTTCCTAGAAAAAATGGAAAATCCTTTGAAAAAAAAATTTTTTCTTTTAGTAAAAAGCAGCCTAAATACCTTTTTAGTCTTTTAGATATGTTTCTGTCACATTTCATTAAGATCGGTTTAACGGTTTAGCTGTGTAAAGGTAACAAATCTCTATACACATTTTAGCTCTAAAAAGTAGCCTTTTTCGAGGTTCAAGTTATCTTTATACCCATAATTTTTTTTCAAATCAGTTATTGCACATTCAGAATCATATGAAACATTTAAAAAAAAAATATTAATTAAAATCCGTCAAATAGTTTTTAAATTAAATTCGAACAAACATCATCGTCAAACTCATTTTAGTTTTCTGTACACAGGTTTGGTTCCAAAATCGTCGAGCCAAGTGGCGCAAAAAGGAGCACACGAAAAAGGGCCCCGGACGACCGGCACACAACGCGCATCCACAGTCCTGTTCCGGGGAACCTATACCACCGCACGAACTAAGGGCTCGTGAAAGGTAATCACAACTAGATCCATCCAATTTATAGGTTATAGAATGATATCTCAACCATTTACCACGTTAAATACAGCGATACTCGTTCGAGAACTTTCTTTCGGTAACTTTAAATATATTTTCAGAAAACAGAAATGCATAGGCATACTATTCATATTAATATACAAATTTTTACCATAGACGTCAAAAATTATCTGTAAAAATAATGCATAACGTCGTCTCTATATCGCTATTATGATTCCATATAAAGTTTTTTTTTTCGATAATAAAGTTTAAATAAAAACGTAAATAAAAATTAAATACGTCGTCTTCTTCATCTTCTTTTGTTTGTTGGCCTTTTAAAATATGTTATTTCCCCCAATGTCTAGTAAATGGCTAAGTTGATATGTTTTGTAACAGCTGTTCGATAAATAACGCCATCTTGTTGTATTACTTAAAAAAAATTCAAGTAGGGCACTTTGCTGTCACTTTTGAACGTCATAAAGCTATCTCTAGGCAGAATCGTATGCGACCGACCACTCTAAGAAGAGCACTGCGAGAAACTTAGAGTGGTTTGTTTTTTTAGTGACGGCACTACAAACCGTTGTCTAAGTGGATTTTATTTCATTCCATCAGCCCTTTTTATACCCCCTTGCAGGGGCTTGGGTCTCCCCTCAAAGTGAGGGGGCTTGGAGCTTAATTCCACCACGCTGTTCCAATGCGGGTTGGTGGATTGTAATGGCCGCCATCTATTGACAGCAACTGGGACCGACTGCTTAACGTGCTCTCCGAGGCACAGAGTCAGTGATAGTTAATGTACTTAAGTCAGAAGTCAGAAAAAAATCATTGGTTTGCTCATTGGCCCGGATTCGAACCACGGCCACATGGCCTTATAGATTTTAAACGGGTTCGCTGCTTTCGGGCTATTACGACACACTAACTAAGTGGATTAGAGCTATTTAATCCCAAGCATTTTTATCATTCATATATTTCTTTAAATTATAATATGCTTTAGACATAAGTTGTCGTTTTACATAATTCTCGAATTTATTTATTGACAAATCTATGATATTACTGGAAGTTTATTATAAAATCTTACACAATTACCTTTGAATAAATTACTTTTTTTAGTTTTTTATTATAGTCAGTTCAAATACGAAAGTTGTATTCGCACATGCAGTTTGGCATGCAAATTTGGCTCTTTCAATAAAGACAAGCGAAAAATATACAAACCATTATCAGTCTTTGAATATAATTATTAATATTTTTCATGTCCCTTCAGGGCTCGAAGAAGGAAGAAACTCGCTAAAGCGCTAGATCGTCAAGCTAGAAAATTACGAGCTAAAGGTATCGCCGTAGACTTGGAAGCGCTTAAAGCGGAATATTTAGCGCAACATAGAAACACCGGAGTATTTTCTGATTCAGATGATGATGGAGAGGAATGTATGATAGACGTGGTCGGAGGTGATTCCTGCCATGATTCTGGCCCGGAAGATTTTTCTCTCACGGGAAGACTTAGAGCACCATCTGGAGCTGACGGGATAAACAATTCCGATAGTTCCACATCAGACGCCAATTCCGGAAGACATTTCAGTCCTACTCCGGAACCTCAAACGTCATTCTTCAAACAGTTCCCCTCATCCAATTTCGAGAAATACGATTTTGACCCTAGCAGGGCGGTATCCTTGGACCTAACGGCCGGAGCTTCCGATCAAGACCTAACTAAAAGCGAAGCAAGAAAGAATCCTTTCAGTATAGAGTCGTTGTTAAACACGTGAAAATACTGTCTTAGACCTAATTAGAGGCTAATTATGTTTTAGTGACGTAAAGAGTGACGTCATAATTTATAAGTTCGTCGGACTAAGATCGTGGATCTCGTGAATAATCGAATGATGTCAGAATGAATTGATAAAGTATATATACTATAATTTATGTTGGAATTTATCTATAATCTAAAACTCGCTGGGACTGCTTTTTGTTTATGGTTCTTTGATGTTATACACTACATATCGTACAATCAAATTCTAGCTATCCAACCTTTATTTGGGCCTAGTTTAGTCGAAATACTATTGACTTTTTCTTTCAGACCTAGCTGTCACAATGAAAGATAAGGACAAAAACAAAATATTTTAACAAAACTAGGTCCAAATAAACGTTTCTGTATTAGACAACGGCCTAGTGAAAAATATAAAAATTTATCTTGTAAAACTGTAAACTGTGTATAACTAAAATAAAGTAGTCCATCTTAGTGGCAATACAGATGTTTCTCAATAGTCTGGTGTATTGAAAGCTTAATAGAGATGAAATATTATAATCTTTAGAAATACCAAAACATACATAAGGGAACAGTAACTTGACGTACCAACAAACTGAGTAACATACCTGGCTTACCCTAATATTGGTCTGAAAACGTTTACAAACGATCACAGGTTACTGTTCCTTTATTTATATATCCTGTCTCCAAAAAAAAATGTCAGCTTTATGGAATACTCTGTCTATACCCGAAAATACCACTGACTAATATCACTGAATTAATTTTAAATGGATTTTCAGTTCTTTTGCATTACTCTATAATGGACAATATGTATCGACAAGTACTGCTATATTTTAGTAAATCAACTACCTACTAGATCGCGTTAAATACAATTATAAGTATTGAGTAATTATTGACTGCAATCGAATTCTAAAATGTATCAATTATCATATCGAAAACTAAATACATTTATAAACATTATTTTTTTTTGTTAACTGCCGTAGACCTGCTACCCTGTGTATCATTCAAGTAAGATTATTTTGAAGCAGATGATAAAATATCGAATAACAAGTTTAAGAAACATGAGAAATAAGAAATAAAAAAATAAAAAAATAATGACAAATAATTTTCTTCCAAACCATCACTATTTGTTATAATTGTCTCTTAAGACCATAGACATATATGTAAGGACCGGGACAAGCGACGCGACTAAATGTCCCTAGCGCGCTGGCCCTAAAATGTCAGTTTAGGGCCAACGCGGCTCATTTGTCCGCGAGCAATGCGACTGTTGGTTAGCTATTGCTCGTCATAAAAAATCCCAAGTTGCGTTGTAAAAGGCTGTAAAAACTATGATACAAAACTTAAAAACGAACACGGGATATCGTATCATCGGCTAGTAATCTTACAATATGTTTATTGTGTGTATAATAATTAAATAAACGTACTCAGATAAAGGATTGATCTGTGTAAACGTATTTCTAAACCGATAATTTTATTAATGAAATCCACAAGATGGCACTTTTTACAAGATTATATTGGTTATATAGTAGTATTTTGAACTGTTTATGTCAGATGGCGCAGTTTTTGCTTGTATGAAAATGGTTGATGTAAAATGTTCAGTGGGGCTTATCCTTACCTTTCAAAATCATTGCTTAAGGCAATTGGATGCCGGTCTGGCGTTAGCACAATAATCGGAATCAAACGTAATCAACGACGGCGTTGATTTTCTTTTTCATACTTGTTAATCGATAATTTTAATATATGCTTCGATATAATTTTACACGAAATATACAGCAAATAATGCGAGATAGTACAACGGCTAATTTATTTAGTGGATATTTCGTCTACAGGTGGATAAAAACTGTCAATGAGCGCGTCTCTTCCAACAAACTTATTTATGAAACACTATTTCATAGGTTAGAGTATAACAAAGTGATTACTATCGTTTTTGAATTTTGGAAAAATATCGACAATTACCGGAGATATTAATGCTTGTGTGTTTACGACCCACTCGTAACGTCACTCGGTGCGCGCTACGTAGAAATGATCCACGTTAGCCCATGGTAATGTAACCGAATGACGTCATTGCACTGTTTACTTTAAAAAAAATTGTACCTTCGGCATTTTTGTAGATATTAATGTAATTCTTTTACTTTACTGTTTTCTTAATTTACTTTGGCCGCGTAGCTGTCTATATAAACTTTTACTAAGTCTGATGTGTTTATGCCGTATTTTTAAAATTCATTATAACCAGCGTTGAACAAACTTATATATGTACCACTTAACATATCCAGTGTGAATATAAGACTTAGATAACCTGTATTATATAGACTAGTGTATATAGTGTTTAAATATACATATATTTATTTCTTAATAATATATATTCTTTGGGGGCAATAATTGTAGATTTATATTTATTCTGTGACCGAAATATATATTCTGATTTTATGGACAATTAATTTTTAAATTACGGTATTCGCTTGCAAAGTAGATATTTATTTTCAAGAGAAATAATAACACAAAATTATTTAAATTAAAAATACTGTAGCACTCTTAAAAATTATATCGAGTTTGGCAAAACTGTGAAAAACTACGTACCATTGACTCATAAGACTTTTTTTAGAGGAAAAGTAGCTGTGTACAGAATTAGCAAGGAATATAGATATTTTTACAGCATTTGTGAGAAACCAACTTACTAAATAGTACTAAGTAATAGTAATTGTGACTGTAGAAAATAAGTTTCATTTCGTTACCTACTTTGTGAGGGAACTGAGTGCAAACTGAAACTAGCAAGAAACATTCATCTACTAATCATTACCTTACCACAAAGTCACAGTTAAATCAGAGTTAAATTAAACCAGTTTTTTATTTGTTTTTATAATAAGCACACTGATCTTGTTGGTTGAATCGAATGAAAGCCTATGAGGATTAAAAATCGATATATTTAATTTTAAGATGATATTGCATTCTTTTTTTTACTTCATGTAAAATTTTTATAAAAGAAACCGTGAATCGAACCCGTGACCATAGGTTTCGTATACGTACTATATATTTGTGTTATGTATTAACAAAAAAAATTGATCGTTAAAATAAATATTTTTTAAATAATATAACATAAAATTAATAATTTTAGAACTTTTCCATTTACTTATGCTGTGAGACCTTGCCTCTTGCCAATTATGTCAAGGAGAAGGACCTTATAGATTTTGATTTCCTCGCCAGTGTCAAAATATACGGCATGATTGACTGTATTTTTGATTGCGATGAATCAGACGTCGGATTTTTTTAAAGCTCCAAGGAACCGTAAACTTAAGTATTTGATATTGATTTCAACTTGATCCCTCTACGCGTTCCTGAGAAAAAAGATCTTAACAGACAGTCGGACGGATAGAAGGTCTCACAGATAGACAGACAGACAGACGGACAACAGAGTGATCCTCTAAGGGTTCCTTTTTTCCTTAATAAAAACCTTAAAATTGAATTTGAAGTAATAAATAATCGTACATATTTACATACAAAACACATTACATACAAAAAATTTCAAACTTACGCGAAGTACCGTACCTACTAGACTTTAAAAGAGACGTGCTTAAAAAGTTTATACCTAAGAATTTTTTGGCATCTATTATGATCTGGAACTGTTGAAATTAAATTCAGAGACTATTTTCTTGATCACAGTAGGTTTAACAAAAAAAGTTTTGAAGACTCGAAAACAGTCCTATTCCAACCTATGTGTGTATAAAATATTTATATACATATTTTTTACTTGAAGACAGGCAAAACTTAGTAGTGGACATTTTCATAGGAAATGAACATGTTGCACTATAGGTTTCCGTTGTAGGTATATAGAATATAATCAATGAATGAATAGGTACTTCAGCAGTTATATTGCAAAAGGTTGAAATGTGGAAATTGGATTTTTGTTTTTTGATGCCTAGATGAACTTTTTCGCTAATGAATTAAATATATTATTTCTCTTGAAAATAAACCTGATTTTAAATTTATTTTAAACTTATTAAAATACTTTTTACCTATTTTTTGTTAGATATTTTCTATTTAAATTCTAGTTGTTTTATTTATATATTTTGGACTGGGGAGATATTATGAAATGATAAAAAACGCATAATATCAGACTATGATTAGAATATAGGGAAGACATCACTGTTCGAAGTAAAATAAATTAAAACTTATTAAAATTTAAGTAAATATAGTAATTTTCGGTTATCAGGTTTTTTCAAGTTTGCTATGCGAAACTAGAAAATGGATAATTATATTATTATCAAAGTAGATATTTTCTACGTTTTATAACATAAAGCAGTGTAATTCATACCAAGTATGATTAAAACATTCGATTAATTAGTCATTATATTGCTAAACTCTTTTTTAATTAATAAAAATAACTCTAATTTCTTGATACAAAATATTTGTTCAGATTGATTTTTATACCATTGCGTAGTATTTATTGAAATTATTTTTTGTCAAATGTAATATTACTTAAAAAGAAAAATTATATTTAACAAATCTTTTTGATATGCTTCTGTTTAGTGAACTAACTTCAAGGTCCTATTCTAAACGTGAGACAAAATAAATAATATCAATACCTATTAGCTTTTAGTGAGCTTCACAAATATATAATAAATAAAATAATTTGCATTTAAAAAATATAGCTAGAAATTTCCTTACTGGACATTTTATTTGTAGTTGTTATAGATAGAACTATAAAAGAACGTTAAGCTAAATACAAAATTTAACAGCGTTTGTTTTTTATATTTTTTTGTATTTCAGAATCGCAACAAAAATATTCGTTTTCAAAAAATAAAATTTGCTTATATTCACAAATAATAAATGAAATCAGCCTCTACTATGTGTTTTGTATGAAATGCACTGGCTGATTTCATTTAAAAAAAAAATCTGCAGTTAACTTAATATTCTATGAATACAGACTTTTAATTAAAATAGTGTATTATTTTATTAAAAAGCTTAATACAAGCAATCAAAAGACATGTCATATAGAACAGTCGCACACTATCAACAACTTTAGATGACTGATTTTTTCTTTTTCCCGGTGAAGGAAAAGGCAAAGGCGTCAGAGCCATACAGCCGTTGTCAGTAGTTCGATTTTTATATCCGGTAAAAATCAAGGCTTACAGCCAATTCTTAGGTATCTCAACAACTTTAGTTAACTCAATTGACCACAAAGGATATTTTCATTTGATATCGAAATCCTTTCACTCTTTACCATAGAGATAATAGAATAGAGTGAGCGAGCCAATCTGAAATGCGAGTCTCAACAGAAAGAGACAGAGAATGGTTATACCTGGAATTATAAAGAATTATATTAAGTCTATCTCTTTTTATTTTGAGCGTACGCAGTTAATAGCTTTTTAGTAGATAACTGTGATCGCTGTGAGCTGTGACTGACTAACGAGTGTCCTGTGGCATAGATATGTGGCTTAAAAGTAAAATAAGGATAATAAGGCACAGTTATTTTCTATCCTTTATTTCTCCATGCCCAACCGTCAAATACAGCTATTCTAGTTATATTATCTCTATGGTCTTTGAAGCTATTTCTCCGCCTTCGTTTATTTTTCAAAATTGTTTTTATATTAAATGAACCCGTCCTTAGTGATGCAAAAGGGCGTATTCAGTTAACATCAACAAATTACAATGCATTTGCTTTCTTCTATAACGGTAGGCGATAAAGTTAATAGCGTATTTCAATTATAAAAGCGAAGATACAGTACTTGACCTATCTAGGTACATAATTAAGTGATCGTTTGAACTGACAAAAAGTAGTTTTTGATAGTGTCGCCTGGTCATAAGTAAATAGTTAATAATAAGCTTGTAAATTCGTCTGCATTGACACAATATCTTAGGTACAAAGTAATTAAGTTATTTATATAGAGAATGGGGCGTGATAAATAATATTTGTATATTAATTTCTATGTAGTATAAGATGTAAAAAGTTTATGTTAAGCGACGAATAACTTATTGAATCAAAATATAACAATCACTAAAAGGTCGCCTGAGTTTTATTTTCTAATAATTTACATGTTGACCTATTTTATTCATTTTCATTAAACTGTCCAATCCTAAAATATTCATAATTGATATGACAAAGAAAATAATGATAATTACGTTATTATTATTAAACAACCACAAAACTATGATTTTCCAGTGCGTATCTGATACGAAAAAGCACATTCACACTGGAAAAATATAGTTTGGTGGTTGTTTAATAATAATAATCATTATTATTATTATAATACTCTGTTCCTTGTCAGCCTACTATACCCCATGCAGAAGCTTAGGCTTCCCTCTATTGGAGCTTAATCCACCACGTTGCTCCAGAGCGGGTTGGTGGATTTCAACGACTGCCGAAGGCAACCGCTGTTATTTAGTCCCAAACTAAGCATGGCTTGTACCATGAGTACTAGACAAGTGAGATACATACTTAAATACGTGATACTTAAAATAGGTATACGGTCAAGGAATCGATTTTATTATATAATCTGTTTTTTTTTCTTTCTAGCAAGTCCGTTCGTGTCGATTTGAATCGCTATACGAGATTTAAGCGATTGCAATAAATACCCTTCGGCATCAAATGGAAAGGTGGTGTAAAAGATAAAATATGGTAAAAATTAAAATACGATTAAAAAAAATATCTCAAAAACTAATCAGTACATCTGATTAAAACGAATGTTTGTTGTGAGTGTTTTTTTTTTAATTTGTACTATCTAATCATATCTCAACAACTACTGACTTAAACAAAAAAATATTTAATAACCTCGATTTTTTTAAATGATTAAAACGATCACTTCACACCTTAGCGTGCGTTGGAATTTTTTTGTCCTGGTACTTATATGATAGGCGCCCTATCCCAAAAAAAAAATTTCGTAATTTCACTACACCAGTACATAACGGTTCATGGATTAATTACACCTACTTTTCAAATTTCCAAACGTTTGGCACTATATAGATGGACCTTACAGGGTACAGTAAGTAAAATGGCAGGACAGACGGACAGAAGAAAAATATAAATGTTCCGTTTTTCCACCGTTTGTCTATGAAACCCTACAAAATATATATAATTTTGCACTTGTTTTCCTTTTCTAATTTTGGGACTGGTTTGATAAGGCTGAAATTATGTATAAAATGATGAAATATGTATGTATAGAGAGTTTTAATCAGAATTATATGTCACATCACAGCCAATGGTACGTCAGGTTCATTTTTTAGAAATGCTTTTTATACCATATATTCATCAGCCCATTTTTACCCCACTGCAGGGGCTTAGGCTTCCCCCAGGGTGAGGAGGAGGCTTACCACATACTACATATTAAAATGTTTATATTGATTTTCGTCGCTTTTCTGATTTTTCAGAACTTCGTTCTGCCAGTCTTGGCCGAGGATCACAACCCGTTTATAAACTGACTTCCTAGATTTATCTGCACAAAAGAATGCCGGCAATTTTTTTAAATATTGACTGCATTTAGTATTTAGGGCTCTATACGTAAAACTTAATAAACGAACTCTAGTTGTACTTCAGTACAAAATATGATTAATCATTGCCACTAACCAGTGCACAGTTAATTTTATCCTGACTCTTCTTAATTGATAGCGTGCATGTATTGGATGTTATGACCTACTATTACAGTACAGTTAATTAGACTGGACCCCACAAGCTAAGGCTATTAAACAACTGCAAAAGGCGTGCGTATAGTTACTAACTAAAACCAAGTGTTCTATCATGTAGGTTCATTTTAAACTTTTAAATTTCGGAACACGACTGAAAAAAACTCATTATGAAGTAAGGTCTATAAATAAAAGTAGATGTATTTATTTAGGAATGCATTTTCATTCTTTTACAAAACCTAAGCCGGTATGGAAAATCTCGCATAACGATAAAACCTTCAACTGAAGTGTAGGATGTATTGATTTAAATCGGGTTTAATAAGGAAACGTTATAATCCGTAGTTCATGCCCTGTGGTTATCTGGCGGTAAAATGTCAATTTACATATACAATACAGTTAATATACTGCTCGTTCTCAACGAGTTATTGCCACAGAACTGAGAATAGAGTCTTAAGACTTTATCATTTCAGTAAAAACTATACAGCGTAGAAAGTACCTACTAATATATCGTTTAATTCATAAAGAGAATTTCGTATTTACATAACCCTTTCAATCACAAAAGTAACATTTATTATTTATACTAGCGACCGCCCGCAGCTTCGCTTGCGTAGACTACAAATTCCTGTTATAGGTACTATTAACATTCGAGATGGTTTATACGTACTTTTTGCTGGAACCAATTTTGGTCACACCCATTCAAACTTTCAATCTTCATTCCCCTTCCACCCTTTAAAAAACCGATACAATTTTTCATCTCCCGTTTCCCACTCTTAAAATGTGAAAATCTAAAAACCCTGAAACACGTCATTATTTAAGTCCCTCCATTCCTTTTTTAACTTTATAGTGCTCACGTTATAAAATAAACTTATGTTCCAAATTTAAGCTTCCTAGACTTAGTACTTTCGGCTGTACGTTGCTAGATCAGTGAGGACAAACGATAGACAGACAAACACAAAAAGTAGCTTATGACACTCTTGAAAACCTTCTTTCACGTCTGCAAAGTTTCATTAAAATCTGTTCAGCCGTATTGGAAATTAGCTCGAATAGATAAAATTGAATTGAATAGACGTACAGACAAACAGACGGACAAAAAGTAGCTAATGTCAAATATCTTGACAACCTTCTTTCCCGTCTGCAAAGTTTCCTTAAAATCTGTTTAGCCGTTTTGGAGATTAGCTCAAATAGACAGATACACGTACAGACAGACAGACGGACAAAAAGCAACATTTGTTAGTTTTAATGACCTTCTTTTCATATTCATTGATGTTTCATTTAAATAGGTTTAGACATATGGACGTACAGACAGACATACAAAAAGTTCTGTATGTCACATATGGAAAGGGTGTAGTCGAAAGATTACATCCTGTTATATGTGTAAAGTTTCATCAAAATCGGTTAAGCCGTTTTGGCTGAAGCCGATTTGCTCGAATAGACAGACAGTTCGTTTTCATGTGTATAGCCTATAACTCTCCGCTAGAATCAGGTTATCAAAGGCAAAAAGAATTTTTCAAATTCGACTGGTAGTTTCAGAGATTAACAAATTCAAACGAACGAACGAACGAACCAACCAACCAACCAACCAACAAACAAACAAACAAACAACCAATTAATCAATAAATCAATAAATCATTCAATCAATTAATCAATCATCAAATCAATCAGCATGCGCGACGGAAGCTCTCAAAAGGAATAATTTTTCCCGTTTTTGCAACATTTTTCATTGATGCTCCACTCCTATTGGTCGTAGCGTGATGTAGTATAGCCTATAGCCTTCCTCGATAAATGGACTATCCAACACAAAAATAATTTTTCAATTTGAACCAGTAGTTCCTGAGATTTGCGCGTTTAAACAAACAAACGAACGAACGAAAGAACGAATGAACGAACGAACAAACGATCCAACAAACAAACAAATAAACAATCAATCAATCAATCAGTCAATCCATTAATCCATCAATCCATAAAGCAATCAGTCAATCAATCAATCAATCAATCCATAAATCAAACAATCAATCAATCAATCAACAAATCAATCCATCAAGCAATCAATCAATCCATCAATCAATCAATCCATTAATCTATAAATCAATCAATCAATCAACAAATCAATCAATCAAACAATCAATCAATCAATCAAACAATAAATAAATCCATCAATCAATCAATCAACCAACCAATCAATCAACCAACCAATCAATCAAACAATAAAGCAATCAATCAATCAACCAACCAATCAATCATTCAATCAAACAATCCATCAATCCATCAATCAATCAATCAATCAATCAAACAAACAAACAAACTCTTCAGCTTTATAATAAGTATTTCTATTATATAGATTAATAGATTATAAGATAATAAGAAAATAAGATATTACTAAAAACCGTATCCAAGTAAAAAGTTAACGAACAGAGGCAGACAGCGAATTTATTTTCTCCCGCTATAGTTTTTAAATTTCAATAAAAACTGTTAAGATATTAATTTAAATTGTATGATGTAAAGGGCAATTATAATATGCATGAAATGCTTAAGACAACTAACGTATTTAATTTGATAAGGATTAATATCACGTTTAAAAAACATCTTCACAAATCGTACATTATGTTAGAAGAAATTTGATTGTCATAAAAAAGGTTATAGTAAGTTAACCTTAAAAGATACACATATGCTGTCGCAGACTTTTAGTTAGAACATTTAAAGGGGAACAATTCCGTGATACATGATTTTTGCTTAACATTAACCGTTTACGCAGCGCGCGCGACGGAAGCTCTCAAAAGGAATAATTTTTCCCGTTTTTGCAACATTTGTCATTGATGCTCCACTCCTATTGGTCGTAGCGTGATGTAGTATAGCCTATAGCCTTCCTCGATAAATGGACTATCCAACAAAAAAATAATTTTTCAATTCGAACCAGTAGTTCCTGAGATTTGCGCGTTCAAACAAACAAACAAACAAACAAACTCTTCAGCTTTATAATATTAGTATAGATTTCATCTATAAACAACAAAAGTGCGAGAGAGAGCTCGGGTCGGGCGTGTACGAACGATTTAAATGAAGGTGTTCAAATTATTCGCTTTGAATTTTTTATGACCGCTGAGAAAGGCGGGGCCTTTGCCATTTGACACTGTGGCCAAATGAGTTGTAAAGCCAATCAAGCGTAATATGGACAGAAAACATATTCCGAGATTTTCAAGTAATTTATCCATACAATGGAAATGGTTTTTTTATGTAATATTCTCGGATAACGTTAATATTACTTTCGGTTACTCTCACGCTTCCTGTCGATGAAAAGAAATTGTGTTTCGTTTGAATCCAAAATAACTTTTATTAAAAGTGAAAAGTTGTTTAAATTCAAACGAAGTAGGTATTATAGAGTTTTTATCAAGAGATTATATTATAGACGTGCCAAGTTGAAATGGAAAATACCGGATAAATAGATAACTAATCAGGTACTGAATATTCACAGCTTTACATTACATTACATTAGAAAAATTTTATAGCGTGACGTCACATGGTGGAATTATAAGTTTAGCCATTGCCGTTGCATATTAATAATAACAATGACACTATTACTATAGACAGTTCTGAGACTCACAATACTGACAAAAATTTGGGAATGGTCAATTCGTGGTAATTCATATAAGCATCATGGCAAAGTTTTTTATTATGATAAAAAATAACATAAAATTAGTACTAAAGTAATTAATGTAGCACTTACTACACATTAAAGCAAATAAAAAGATTAACGTGATTCATGTCACTTATAATATAAAAGGGTTGTGACTTGACTTTGGGCAAATAAGGAGTTTATTTTTTAAACTTTATTCGTATAATATTATATGAATGTTGGTAATTCGTATTGTAATAATTGAGTAATAAACAAAATAATAATAAAGAATATTCTTTAATTATTACATCTTTGTCATAAAAAAGTTTACAGAATCCCCTAACAACAGTCTAATTCTCATAGCTGTATGTTTATTAGTATTGAAATTTTAAAAAAAATCCAATTTCAATCCATCAAGAAAGCTTCCTACTTACTATCTATTAACGAATATTTAAAAATTTGAGTGAGCATGAACATCATTGTAATAGTTTTAAGCATCTTAATTAAAAAAAAAGAAAGAAAAACCTGTATAGGTATTTAAATAAAATGAACACGGAGGAGATTCTTGTCGGTATTTCTCTTTCTAATTTTCCGAACCGGTACTTAATTAATTTTGACTTGTAATAAGTGTGTGGGAACATCTTATATTAAATAATATTTTTTATTCGATTTGTTACTAAAACAACCATATTGATATGATTAACATAATAAATCAAATAATACTTAAATGATGAGATAAAGTTTTGGTGAATTATTTTTTCAATACATTTGCTATTAATACGGTCTTTATCACATCGAAACATTAATCGTCATGTTGTATTTTACAGTACCAGGCCTTTTTACTTTACATTAATCACAAACGAGCATTCTGTTCGTGACGCATGCGTAAACCGCGAAAAGCAGCCCGCTCCCACCCTTAGCTCCTGCCATTATTACATTTGAAGTATCTACCTAATTTTAATCGCAAATGTATTGAAAAACGTCGTTTTTCAATATGTGGCTATAATAGCCATCTTACCGAGTAAGCTTAAGTCATCGGTTCATTATAAGTATACTTACTCGGCTTAGCCTCGTGCCTATAAACACCTCGACTTTGATATGCAGTTTATTGTACTTGCATCATAATGTAATATTATGTTATTGTAATCAGAATGTAAGTTATCTTTAAATGAGTACATTCTTATCAGGTAATAAAAAATTACAACAATGATATATTTAATTTTTAAACTTGTTAATATTTTTTATAATCTAAAATAAACAGATTTAATACATGCATACAATAATACATACAATAATACAAATTCTTAAAATAATTATTTCATAAACCTAAATTATTATTCAAATTACCTATGTCACAAATAAATAGATAGTTACAAGACTAAAGACTGCATGAATGTGAAATTGCAACCAGGTTACGATTAAAATTTCCTGGTATTTTAGGTCATGGGGAAATTTATCATTTCCGATATTTTGTGCACTAGCACAATACAACGAGCGACGCGTTATTAGCTAGGCCCATTTATCTTCCATCAAAAGTGTTAACTCCGATTCCTAGTGTTTACTGTTTTATCCGGTCTATATATCTATTATACTATATAGCGTATAGTTTGTCCATTATATTAACCCACACCCTTTGACACGTGGACAACGCATACCGACAAAAGTTCACAAAGAAAGCCGCCGGCACTTGGCTGCCGCTTCAAAGGATACCGACGCTGGCGTCTGAGGTCGAATATAACGGATAGACTTTACAGAATGCTTAAAGCTACTGGTTCTGACTGAAAAGCTACTCTTTTATCCCACCAAAACAGTAATATTATTATACTGTTTTTTTATAGAAAACGCCATGGAAAAGGAAGCCGACATTTAAATTCCCACTGACACAATCACGCCATAGCAGTGTTAACGTCATCAAAAACACATAAGTAATGAAGTCATTCCGACTCG
This sequence comes from Luffia ferchaultella, assembly GCA_949709985.1. Taxonomy (NCBI): domain Eukaryota; kingdom Metazoa; phylum Arthropoda; class Insecta; order Lepidoptera; family Psychidae; genus Luffia; species Luffia ferchaultella. The sequence continues at coordinate 13,340,113 of OX453250.1, read as the reverse complement.
ACGAAACAGCGCTAAGTACGTATATTACGAGTCTAACTGGAGACATGATTGCTCAATATCAGGAAGGCGACGCGACGGCGAGTTCACATTTCACGGAATTTTGTAAACAAAAAAATTGTTTAATTCAAGTAAACCTTTTCTTTACAAATTCTTTTGCATCTACAAAGCTTCTATACGGTTTAGTTGTTCGAAAAGTAAATTCTACTGACAGTTCTACTGTGTTTAATTTTTAAGATACACTTTTTACTAAGTGTAAAAGTAGTGACAATGCCATGCACTTTAGAAGTTCGAAATTAACAGAAAAAAACGAGACACTTATATTTTTATTTTGTAAAAAAATATAAGAAATGTGTTATGACAAATTATAACAAAAAGCCCTGTTGTGTTCCCCCTAAAACTATAGCCGATTAACGGCTCAAATATTATGTTTCCTTAATACGTTAAACGATGGGGCTAAATTTACTTCAGCCATTTAGTCATTCTTTTAGTTCTATGTCAAATATTTGTTACCAAATTATCTTCGCAAATAGACATTTTGTCGTTTTAAAGAATATGATGACTCGTTAGGTCTGTGTAAAAAAAACGTATAGCTTCAAATTTAAAGATTGAATCAAAAATATCGGATGTCAAATTTTCATAATGTTTAATTTATAGCAAACAGTTGCTTAAACGGAATGTAAAAATATTTCCCAATATTATTTGTTAAATATTTGAATACTAAATATATCAATTGAACAGAAAAGATTTTTTGGTCTAAATAATGTTATATATAAAAATGAAATGAAGCTTTATTACATGTCTCGCTAAAACTCAAAAGCGGCTGGAACGATTTGGCTAATTTTGATTTTGAAATAGTTCTGGAAGTCCAATGAAGGTTTAAAAGGTAAGAAAATATGAAGAAATTGCAAGGAAAAACTACAATATGGTAAAAACAACAACACCGTTTGTACTTGTCAAAGAGAGTGCATTCAAAAATCAATTTCTTTATTCTTTTATAGGTTAACTCGGAAACTGCTCTAATTATTTATTATTTATATGAAATTCTGTATTTTGATAGATAACATTCCAAAACAGGTTTATAAATAGGTTTTATGATTATTAAGCACCACGGGGCGCTGCAGTAGCTAAATTTGTATCTTAAAAACGACTGGACTGAATTTGATACGGTTTTTTGCATTACATGAGTATCACCTGCGAATAGATAATTAAATAAGTTGTGGAGTTATGAGCCACCAGGGGTCGCTGCAATAGATATGTATCGTCAAAACGGTTGGGACGATCTTGACGCGGTTTTTTATGTTACATAGATATCACCTAAGAGCAGGTTCTTAGATAAGGATTGCGGATTAAGCTACTAGGGGGCGCTTCAATGAATATATTTCTCTAAAACGGCTGCGAGGATCTCAACGCGGTTTTTTGCGTTATAAACATATCACCTGAGAGCATGTTCTTAGATAAAAGTTTGTAGTCAATGGCCACCAGGGGGCACTGCGATAAATATGTTTTTCTAAAATAGCTCTAAGAATCTTGATGCGGTTTTTTGTGTACATAGATATCATCTAATAGCCGATTTTTAAATAAGGATTGCGACTATGAGCCACCCGGAGGCGTTACCATGGATATGTTTCTCTAAAACGGTTAAGAGCACTTTGAGGTGGTTTTTCGCTTCACTTAGATATCACGTAAAAGCAAGTTTTTAGATAAACATTGTAGTTATTTATTGACATATATGAGTATTATTATTAACATACTATTATTATACTTGAAATATTTCTTTGATGGAAATTCGGCTAGCGGAAAAAAATATCATGCGACTCGACACAAAGCTCGACTGCACTCGTAGCCAGCAGGGGCCGTGACAAATCCATAATAGCGTGTTAACAAACTAAATCACAATCACGCTTCCAATACACTACAATAGATTAAGAAAGATAATACTTTTTGTGTACTAGGCGTGTTAAAATAACTATGATAACACCGCTACTAATTTATAACAGATATAAATAAATCGTTATCGTAAATACATCTTTAGGACCAGATACATATACGGGATGTTCGGCTGAATTTAATCCAAACTAAACAAAAGGCTTCAATTGAGCTGAAGGTACAAACTAACGGTTACCGACAAAGGCATGTTCAAAGTGGAACTATTTTCAGTCCAAAATTATAGAGCATGCACTTGCAACATAAAACTTGTTTTTACGTGATATATGTAACTTTATTCCGTGTGGTTGTCTCTCTGTCTTTTTGTTCCGGCTAATCTCTAAAACGACTAAACCATTTCAATGAATCTTCGCAGACATAAAAAAGAGGTTATCAGGAGTGACATAAGTTGGTTTTTGTCTGTGTCTGTTCGGACTAATCGCAGAAACGGCTGATCCGATTTTACTGAAATTTTAATCTTATGGACATTTTGCAAAATTGTAAAAGCAAATTGTAGTGTCTGTCTGTTTGTTTCGGTTTATCTCGAAAGCGATTGACCGATTTTGGGACCGACTTGTGGGATAGCTATTCTACATTCTAAAACGACTAAATGGATTTTGATGAAATTAGGTATGGAGACTTCTTAGGTAGTTAAGTTGCAGAATTTTCTAGAAAGTGTCACAATATTCTGGAACGTCGCATCCATTTAGCTGTGCCGGTACAACTGTAGTTCACTTGAGTGAAGCCGCGGGAAGAAAGCTAGTTCTAAATAGTAGATATGCCAAAGCGATTCATATTGTATTTAGTTTTTAATTTTGACTCTCGTAATGACTTCGTTTCGAATCCAGTTCAGTATCTTGTCTCTGGTTTCAGCCTTGACTCAGATTAATTTTCAAACACTGTAACCCTTTCCGTTCGGGGTTCAGTTATCCTTTAAGAAATAAACACTAGGTATATATTTTTATATATGGATTCCCCACTCTGATATTATTCGACTGCATTATAATAAATAACACAATAAATTTATTGCTCCCCTTTTGACCACTTTTCGCAAAATAATTAGACAAGTATGTACCTACCTACTCTATCATTTTTTAAGAACGGTTTACTCTTTAAATATCACATTTACGACTTAAATGGCTATTAATAAGTCAATCATAGTTACCTTACGTTAATGTCTTCATGAATTGATTACTTATTTATGATTGACCGGTTGGTTCAGTATAGTTCAGATTTCCGCCCAGGACAAATATTTGTATATGTTACTCGTAAATTATATAATTCAATATTGTATAGAATACCTAGTCATTCTATGCAATACAGCGTTCGTTTACATTTTACCTAGGTGATGTATGTACACCTAGGTTTTTATATAGGATGCAATAGTAGTAGGTTAGCAAGAAATTAAACAAATTTTTAAAAAAAACTTGTGTTATTTCAAATACTATTTAAATCACTAATAGTAAGTACCCCTTTAAAGTGTCTGAGCTTAAATAACGAAAGTAAAGTTAATAAAATACTGGATTTTGACGAATTATTTATTAATTTTCTCAACAATAAATCGAATTACGTGCACCATATAATATAGCTCTGAAATACAACCACTGAAAGCCGGCAGACCAATTCCTTTCAGTTCCGGAGACGTCATACTTCAAATACATACGAAAACTGACCATTTCCCTTATCGTTTTTTTTTTCAACAACGAAGTCGCTTTTAAGTGCTGTTTCTTGAAGATGCAACCGCAAAGAGCGGGCAGGCCCACTTTGAATACTTACTAAAACTGGCCATTTCCCTGATGGTTTTTTTTTTCTCAACGATGAAGCCTTTTTCATGCGCATTTTTCCAAAGATGCAACCACTGAGAACAGGCAGACTAACATAAATCAATTCAGGGGATCACTCTTCAACCCATGCAAATAAACCTACACGTGTCTATGATCGTTTTAAATTTTCCTGTCACCTGTTAGACTAGCAGACCTAAAAGTGAATCTTAGGTCGTAATTGCGTCTCTCTCGGACGTTGCACACAGTATCATTTATCTCGTTTGAATAATATTTGGTGTTGTAACGCGTTTGGGTCATCATCGTTACAGCCAACATTAGGGGCAATTACCACGAACGGTTTATGTATTGGGTAAAATGTAACCTAAGCAATAAACCGCGGTTAGATATTTACCAATTATTTCGTAGTTATTGTATATACATGCCCGTGTGGATTAATCAAGTGTGAATTAAGTATCAACGGTTTTGTAAGGATGTAAAGTTAAAAGTTATCTTAATTTGAAGAAAATAATTTAGTGAAGTTTTAAAAATAAAATTCGTTAATTAATTTGTCAAATTAGTTATTACGTATATGTCAATTGTTTTTTTTTTTAAACAAATTAATTATCTTTCTATTATATTCATAATAAATTATTTTAATTTAATGATAAAGTTATTACATTATCACTACCACTAATTATTATCACATTTACAAAAATGTTCAACAATTATTCCAATTTTTGGCACGCTAGCCACTGATAAATTAAATTAAACAAAATTAATACTACACATTTCTTTATTTATCCGATTTTTCTGGAGACTCAAGAAACTTGGTATGGTAGAACCAAAGGGCCTCGTGGATAATAAAATGAGAAAACCCATAGTAGGCGAAATAAATCTAAAATGGCGAAATGCATTTCCAGGGCTGTTCAACTTTTTTTCAAATTAAAGAGCCTTTACCACTATATTCCACAAAGTGCTCTAAACGATACAGAATCGACTTTCTCGGACATAACTGGCGATATATCAGAGTTATAAAATATATTTTAAAATTAATGGCATCAAAAAGTTGCTGCCATTCGTTTCGCCTACTCGTGGTGGTGACTAACGAAATGGTTAATATTTTTTATTAAATAAAAAATAAATCATCCTCAAAGAAATGTTTTCTCTGTACGACTACAACGTAACGTAAGCATTTAATGGGCCACAATTTAAAATTCTACACTTGCATTATTGAATATTTTCTAATAATTTTAACTCAAAAACTCGAATATGCCATCAAAATTGAAAACGGGTGCAATATTTAAAAGCATATATGTAATGGTTTTTGCCCAACAATGTGCAGTATTTGAAACTCAGTCTCAAAAATTCAAATCTGAACTCAAAATTAATAATGACAGGCTATTTTGGAAATATTCAATTTGGATTTGTACAACAGCATGTAGGATGTCATTTTGTGATGATTTTGTGTCAAAATGTCTAATTTTATATCAAATTTAAAATGGTCGCCATTTTGAAAATATTTAAATAGCATTTGTATCTGGAAACGACGGATCTCATCTTTGGACATTTTTGTTCCTTCATATTATACTCTAATCAGATCATAATTTTTCAGTAAGATGAATAATCACTTGAAATATGTCACTACGATATAATAAACCTGATTCTCGTTTTTAATTTCTAAACGCTGTGCCAGTAATTTTGTTAAAATTAAATGTGCTGAGGACGTAAAGAGCTAACGACCTCATGAAGCACTACAAAACACGCAATAAATTAATATGTAAAATCAGAGTTCATATCCTCTTAACAACGTTTCCTCTTTACGTCGTGAAAACGCGGAATGGGCGTTCATATCTCTATTGTTTGACTTACTCACAAGCACGAGCCCGAGTGACTCGATATAGTGAATTACGGCGCGAGGCATGAATTTAAAACTAATCACCTTATATGCAAATGAGGGCGTTTTATTACCAAATGATTCAATTCGGCGCGAGTGAGTTTTCATTACGCTGGTCATCGAAGCATTTATCTCGTTAAATTAGTGTAGACGTATAAACTGCATGGTCAATGACGACCGCTTAGCCTAGTGGGCAGCGACCCTGCCTGCGAAGCTGGAGGTCCCGGGTTCGAATCCCAGGTCGGGTCAGTATTTATATGATGAATATTAATACTGGCACCGGGTCTTGGTTGTTATATGTATGTGGTGTCTTCGCTTGGTACCCAACATACAAGCTAATGCTTAGTTTGGGACATAGACGTTGTTGTGATTGTATGTGTTATTATTATTTAAAAAAAAAATGTAAGCTATGTGATATGAATATCATTATTTTTGAATTTCTTAAGATACGAATTATATAACGTTTGTTTTTAAATTTGAGATTGTGAAAAGTTAACTATTGCATTGAATTTCGTCTTTTAATGTTGAGTGAAATTAATTTTTGTCGACTGAATCGTTTTGGCGACGTCTAAGTTGGATTTTAGTAATAAAAAAATCTAGTACAATTTCATTAATTGTAGAGTACGTACAGTATTGCCAGTTCTAGGTCTCGTACCTAAAAGAGGTGATAACAAAAGCAGTGTACCCAAACTCGCGTCTTGTATTCTGTAACATGTCAACTACTCTAGTTGTTATTTATCACGGAGCAGTATATAGGAGTTATGATGGACACGTGGTTCCGAAATCATTTTTGAAATCCACTCATTAGGTTCAAAATATATTTACCTACTGTAAAACATATATTTCAATTTATTACCGTTACTTAAAAATTACACTATTTCAAGGGTCAAGATGTAAACAATTTTTGAATGTGAAATAGTTGACCGCCTCTCCGTCTTGTTTTGAAAAATATTTGACATTTTTTTAAAATTAGTTTATATTTAAAATTATTTTGTTAAGATAATTGAAAACTTATACCAATTCTCAAAATGAATGAGAACGTCCTGAAAATAAACTTCACTTGGGCAAAGCTGTCTCCGTGTAGATAAGGACTATGAATACGGATAAGCGAATATTAGAATAAGTTGCAAGAAAGCTCCTCTAATTCGGTTACAACCTAAGAAAAATCATCAAACAATTAAACGATATCATTTATCTTTAAATTTCTAGTTCACGACACGTAATTGGCTTTCATATTTAATTAAGCTTTTACTGGCTTAAGAAATGTTTCCTATAAATTTACGAAAGTTACAGAACAGAAGTATGTGATCCCGATTCATGCTTCACCGTTTTAATTTTATTTTTAACCTCTGACATATTCCATTTTAAAAATACTTCGAAAGCTAACTCACCTCGAGCCACTAATTGTCGTGGGCTACACAAATCGCAGGCCGCACGCGCTTTGTATAATCACTCAATTAAAACGCAACACCTCGATCTACGTTTTTCAGGGTTCAAGATACTGTAGCTAAAGCTTCATTCAAAGCTTACAGCTCATTCCCACTAAAACTTTCAAATACTGACTAAAAACACGAAAACTTGATTTACAATCTTTGCAGCTTAAAAAATGCATGAAACAGGTGACGCGGGATATAAAAAATTAATCTAGTCATTCTAATGTGAACTTTAACACAAAGAAATAAGATTGTTCATTGAATTTATTGACATAGAGATCACTTGCAATATGTGTGATTCCGATGTTTGGGGCTAGCTACTGAAAACTATGATTAAATCTGTTGATGTGTGATGCGTCCATATACCTATATATACGAATACTTACCCTCAGAACGATGACGATGGCCATTATTTAATACTAATTGCAGCCAGTTTCAAACACGTCAAATCAAGTACTACCAAGTCTTGTTAGTTGAAAAATTGTAACCATCATCGTCTATTAGGATATTTTAGGTTAATTATCATAATATAAAATTACATGGATAACTTTCATTTTACGATTTTCAACTAACTCAAAACTTGGTAGCGTTAAGAGCAAGTAAAAAATGTCCTGTTGTACAACCAGTTGTATATAGTTGGTCCATGGGCAAAAAGATCCCCCGCATATCAACTGATAGTACACGGGCAAGGCATGGTATTTACCATAGTATTATCTGTGACAACTCTCATGCGGTCATCTGGGCAGATTACAACATTAAATTCGCAAGCGCAGCCCTCTCATGGAACGACTGATACCACTGAAAACTACTCTACTCGTCAAATTTACAAAAAAAAAATAATAACCCTTTGTCACACATCAGTATTACCTACATCAATTGCTATATGTATATAACAAACTAATGAATGTTACGAATCGACTGAAAATCCAACTATTTCCTAAATCCACCCCACATCATCACCCCACAAAAAAAAAAACAACAATCCATCGAAAACAAAAAGCTCGCACAGAAACGCCAACTTTTTATTATATCAATTTGTGCCCATTCGGAGCCGCTGTTTAAGCTTAATTCCTTTATAATTGCGGCATTTTCGGGTCTCGCCTCCGCCTAGCAATGTGAACTTGTCCTTATCTGATCATAGATATGACGAACTGACTGTTTCAGGCATTAGGGAGTGATTTTATGTTTTTTTTTTATTCGTTTGTTGTCGTTTTACTCCAAAGATGGCGTAATATTGTACGGTTGTAATTTTTAAGGCGGTCAACGACTCTATAAAGTTTTGGGTAATAGCTCGATGTGGTTGCTTGACTTTTATGTAGTTCAGGATTACTGGTGTTTCAAGTTAAAATTTTCTAGTGATGCAGCTATTGTAGAGAATAACTTTCAGATAAATATTAACATGGGACATACCACACATCGCCATCTAATCCCAAATTAAGCAAGTATTATACTTGTGTTATGGGTTACCACACTACTGATATACATACTGAAATATTCTTTTTTTTTTAATATAATATATGCCTACATACCTATATATATTTATATATTACCTATATATTTAATAAATAAATAATATATAAATATTACATAATAAAGACGACCGCTTAGCCTAGTAGGTAGCGTCCCTGCGTATGAAGCTGGAGGTCCCGGATTCAATCCCAGGTCGGGTCAGTATTTATATGATGAATATTGTTACTGATACCAGGTCTTGGTTGTTATGTGTATGTGGCGTCTTCGCTAGGTACCCAAAATACAAGCTAATGCTTAGTTTGGCGCCTAGACGTTGTTGTGATACGTCATTTTACACCCCGACACGGAACGAAATAAACATGTTCATGCACATAAATATTTGTCTTGTGCGAGAATCGAACCCGCTACTTTTGGCTCCGCAGTTGGGATCTCAAACCACTCGGCCATCCGGTCAGATGTCTTTATTTATTACTGAAAAAAATGAAAAGCACCTAAGAGTGATTTTCTCGTAATTGACATTGAAAGAACAAAACAACTATGATCAAAGGAATTTCAAAAATGAATATTTTAATTGATGTAACTTTCGTCTTGTTTCGTCTTGTCGTCTTGAATTGATCTGACTGGCCGCCTTGTTAGGCTCGTATGGAATCTTAACGCTTGACATGAATTTCTTTATCTTGTTAGAAGTAACCAAATAAATATAAACTTGCAAAATCGTGTCAGCCGTCTCAATAAAATCACAAAATCTTTTAAAGGGCAATCAATGTATACGCTTTTACAATAAAATCCCAGCTGACATTCAAGTTCTACCCCTTAACAAGTTTAAAACTACAATAAAACGAAAGCTTTATGCAAAAGCTTATTATAAAGTATCAAACTACCTACATAGAAGATAAAAATCCATGGGTATAAGCCGCTCGCCTATTTATAATTTTGTTAAAAAGAGCGCCCCTCAGTTTTTTAGGTATTCTTCTGAGAGGAACCACCATTTTTGAATGCGCCTTTGTGGTGACGTTCTTCCACAAAGTAATAAAATTCACTCTTATGACGTATTTCAATATTATGTTACATAACTACGAAATAAAGATATTTTGATTTGATTTGATTTGAATATTTAGAGTACATAATCTAATAATTAACATAGGTACCGACGCATTCATGTTTCGTCACCAGTGACGATTGCCATAATGTCCCATTTTGGAAACGTAGTCGCATTCCGTTTCCTTCTTTTTCTATTTTGAAAGAGCACACGTGGTCGACGAAAACGAAGTTTCCTCACGCCAAGATGTTCATGTAAGATGGTATAAACACTAATCGAATTAAATGTCTATGATTCTATGTTCTCATATGTGATTCGTAGGTTTTCTCGCACTAGCATTTCACCAGTTCGCACATTTTCTACAGGGACTGTCTACTTCTGTCGTCACCTTCAAAGCTAGTTTTGCCTATTTTAAATTGATTGAACCATCTACAAATCATTACTTGAAAAGGAGCAGTTTCACTCAAAGCTGATTCCAAACGTTTAATGCTTAATACTTCACATAAACAAAATTTAAAATCATAAGAGATATAATAGCACGCAAATCTTGGTCCATAATAGTAAACGAAAAGGCGAAAAATGATGACAGAATAAGAAAAAAGTATTGGTTTTTTAAAATGTTGTAAATAACGTTTCACGTTCAATATTGAAATAAACTAGTGGTCGCCCGATGGTGGAAGTTTAATCGCAATTCATTATTGTTTCTTATTTAGTACGAATTTACTAGAAACCCTCTTCTAGGCTTACCGTTTAACCAGTAGTATTCTAGTTAGCTGGTGCAATCTGACGAGTTTTAATCCGAGTTTCAGTGTGCAAGATTTTCGCGCGCCGATCTGCACCCCCGTGAAATCCCCGCGAGCCAATCTTCAACCTCACAAAATAGCGTAATGTCACTTCGATACTGTGAATTGAAATTTATGACTATTAAAACTAAACGCTGCTGTCAAATTAATTTACTCTATGGTTTTAAGTTTGAACGTTATTAAAGTTTTTTTGTTAAAGAGTAAATAATAACAATAACGTGTACATCACAACAACGTCTAGGCCCCAAACTAAGCATTAGCTTGTGTTTTGGTTACCAAGCGAAGACACTACACACTTATAACAACCAAGACCCGGTACTAGTATTAATATTCATCATATAAATACTGGCCCTACCTGAGATTCGAACCCAGGACCCTCAGCTTCTTAGATAGGGTCGCTACCCACTAGGCCAAGTGGGCGTCAATATTATAAGTATAATAACTGTATGTACCTGATATTTTCGAATGTTGTATGAAAGTGTGACGAATAGAGACTTCTTAATAGAGCCATCAACTCTACGTCGAAGGTGGGGGGCAAAAACTTTAAACAAAAAAAATTCGTTGACAAACAGAGGAAAAGGAGGTACCTACTGAACTGTTTTATCTTCACCTATTTATAAATAGATTTGCTATTTGAAAATATAGATTGCATAGAAGCAATCCGTTTTTAAATTAGCAGAAGCTCAAAACTTATATAGCGATCTATGTATGACCATACATAAACTCTGTACGTAGCATCAATTGAACAATATTGTACGACTACAAGAATTCACTTGATTTAGTCATTGCTTGAAAAACGAGTAGTCTTTGACATTTACGCGTTTGTTTATAAAAAAAACAGTCGTATCTATCCGCAACTGTACATTTATAATTGTAATCGTGGATTTTCATTGAGATACTGTGTTGTACACACAGACAAGTCAACCTTATAAACCACGCTTTGACAGGGAGTAGCATTCGCCAAGGCTATGTAGTGACACTACATAACTACGTCACTAGTGAGCCGTCAGTTGAAGCACGTCGGAAGCCATTAAATTGTCAATTTTGAACGAGCCAATGAAAACTAGCCGACCTCTCCCCGTACCCCGCCACTTTTTGGCGATTTCGTTTTCGTACTGACGTTCATTAAAGCGTGGTCTAAAGGTTGACTGGTCTGTGGTTGTACACGACAAAATATGAGCAAAGAAATGTACACACACACAAATATACCTATACAGTAGTTGACTTGTTGAAATATTGTTAAGTAGAATTTTGTGTGACCCACATGTTAAATTCGTACTGCAAAAGAAAATATAGATTCTGAAATTTATTTATTTATTACCACAATTTTTAAAACTAAAAGACAGTAAATAATAGTACAGGTAATTGTGGGAGCCTGGAGCCTACACTAGGTCTAACCTGTTCTGATAGGCCTCCAGACCCCGCGACTTATATTCGTTGAAAATATTACGAACTTAATAGGAAATAATAAAAGTTAAAAAGAAAGAGTTAGGGTTATTTTGGAGTGTATGTGTGTGTATTTAGTATGATTGCGAGTTTGCGTCTGAATGTAGAGTGATAGTGTCTGTGAGTGAATGTTAATGTGATGGTAGTAGTGTATATACATTTTAAAAGTATCTATACTGCGTATGCATGCATGAATAAATGTATTTATAGAAGAAATTCGTATTGCAAAAGAAAATAAAGATCCTGTAATTAAATTTCATGTGTAATTAATTTAACGAAATATTAGTTCAAAACAATGATAATGACGTAAGGTCTGTCTAATCACAGTCTGACATTTTGCTCACGCTCCATCCTGACTATTTTGCTTTGTAAGATTGTAATTTATAACAATTTTTTTTCATAAACCCTATCGATTCAATTTTTTTTTAGCTAACTATAAATCTATTTAAGTATCTAGTTATTAGTATAATAACTTAATATAAATGTTTTTCGTGCTCAGCTAAATACAGGGAAAACCTCATAGAATTACCGAGGTGAAATTTTCAGCCGTTAGCCGGGCGTTACTTTAACGTCGCATTACCTTAATAGGTTGTGGGCTGCGGCCGGCCCTTGCCCGCTTATTAATATGTTACTTTGTAGAGTTCCAGAGGGAATACAAACCTTTGGAATAAACGTTCCAGAATATTGTGTAAATAGTGTTCAATAAAAATGTAGTAAATTATATTACAGAATCAGGTAAAATGTTTGAGACGATTTGACAGTTAATGCCGTATGTGTGTGAATGCTGCGGTGTTTTGCAAAGCGTTCAAAGCTCCAACCAAAACTAGCTTGAAATCAGAAATTTACTTGCGCGTTTTTGAGCCCTCATATATTTTGACTAATTACAAACCTTTGATGGTACGGTGACTATCATAGCCCCATGTCCATGTGTAAAACTAATCTTGTGTGTACACACCCAACATTCTTATTTTTTATACCTCGTTATAATTCATAAGTTTAAAATGTTTTTATGTAATCTTTCAGATAATTACTTGGGTTATATGTGTAAATTTTTAAATTATATAAATTTTATATCTTCCTCGAGATCTATCCAAAAATATTCAAAAGACTCAACATCATATTTTTCCCCTAATAAATTGTTTAAAAGTTGCACTTTTTTTTGTTATGTTTAGTAGGTACAAAAAACCGCCTAAAAAATCTTGCTTTCACTATAATGCAAAAGTTTCAGCGTTTGACTTCATCAAAGAAGGTTGAGGCCAGGGGCGAGCTTTGACGTCGGGGTGCTGACCTATTTCGATAGGTGCACAATAATATTTTACCGGTAACCGATTTTGTTTTTTAAGCATCTAAAAGGTCAGATAGATTGCTGATAGCCTATTTAAAAAATAAAAATATTAACAATAAAAAATTTCATGCTGTTATTTATTCGATATATCGAATACAATCAATAACTACTGCACATATAAATTTAATACGAGAACTTAGAAAGGGAATTATGCATGCATTTATGAAATATGAAAAAAAAACACCCACACCCAATTCGTAGTCGCACTGTAGAATAATCACGCCAAATGCCAAATATATACTTCTTAACCCTGCGGAACCCTTCGTTAATGGGGAAACTGAAAAAAAAAACGCGGTATAATGAAATGGGGTTTAGATTAAATGATACATTAGAAAACATGAACACGAATTTTCATGAATTTCAAATGATGCTATACACGATCAGAACGTAATTGTTTGGTCGCGTGACACGACTAAGTGATGTGACACGGGCTTATCGATGTAACATTAAATTCCTTATAATGTTACAATTGAGACATTAAAAAAATTTCAAGCGCGATTCACATTCGAGGACTGGAGCTTTTAATAAAATGTTACTCTATTATTTGGCATGATTTTAAATACAAAGTTAAATATTGATAGGGGTGTTTTGATTGTATTTCAGTGTTTATTTAAATCCTGGCTATTATTTCTAATTGCTTTTAAACATGGCAATAAAAATTATGCCTTGAAAAATTAAAGCTGTTTACATGAAAGCAACGGTCAAATTAAAAAAAAAACTGATCAAATGCGAGTAGGACTTGAGCGTTGACTGCCGTTTTGTTTTTTGAAATGTTATATATTTCATCATATCATCATTATCATATCAGCCCGTTATGCCTCCACTGCGGGGACCTAAGCCTCCACTGCGGGGACCTAAGCCTCCTCTCGGGACGAGGGTGCTTGTTGCTTAATTCACCATTGGTGGATTTTAACGATTGCCAACTGATGCCATCTGCCAACCGAGACTGATGACTTAACGTGCTCTCCGATTCACGGAGTCAGTGATAGTTATGTATTTAAGTGAGAATAAACTCATTATACATGCCCTGGGACTCGAACCACGACCTTCTAAACAAGAAGCGGGCTTGCCACTACACGGCTGTCACGACATGTTAAACTCACCACATAATAATTTTACGTACTACTCTGTAAAAAAAGTACCGGGAATTGTTCATTTAATTCTAATTCCAAATTCAATTCAAAAAGTCTTTTTTGTCGGTGAGTACGCTCAACTGTTTTCTATATTGGTGCGAAATTTGAGCACCATCTGTCATTTAGTTTGTGTACAGTGCTCGATTTTGTTAGGTCCTCTCAAGTGTGTTTTGCGATTTTTATAATGGATAAAAACATTGAACAAAGAGTTTGTCTCAAATTTTGCATTGCGAATAGAATTTCGTGTTCCGAGTCGCTGAAAATGTTACAGAAAGCTTACGGTAAATCGACTTTATCAAAAACACGTGCATATGAGTGGTACAATACAGTGCATTCAAAAGCGGTCGGGGTGTGGTGGAAGATTTGCCTCGCTCTGGTCGGCCATCAACGTCTTCAACTAAAGTTAATATCGCTAAAGTGAAGGAAATGGTGACTGAAAATCCTCATTCAAGTTTGAGAGAGATAGCCGCTGAGCTTTCTGTGTCTCACTCATCGATTCGTATAATTTTAAACGATCGCTTGAGCATGAAACACGTTGCCGCTCGACTAGTCCCAAAAGATCTGAATTTTCTTCAAAAACTCAATCGCGTAAAAGTCGCCGAAGACATGCTAGAACGAGTCAGTTTCGACCCTACATTCATAAAACGCATTGTTACTGGTGACGAGACATGGGTTTACGAGTTTGACATGCAAACTAGTCAACAAGCTTCAGAATGGCGCCTTCCAACTGAACCGAAACCGAAAAAACCACGCCGAAGTCGATCAAAAGTAAAGGTCATGTTGACTGTTTTCTTTGACTATCGCGGTGTTGTGCACTCGGAATTCTTGCCAGAAGGTCAGATGGTAAATAAAGAATATTATGTGAGTGTTATGCGGCGTTTGCGAGAGCAAATTCGTCGAAAAAGACCAGATTTGTGGAAAGAAAATTCGTGGATTTTGCACCATGACAACGCGCCATCGCACAAAGCCATCATTGTGAACGAATTTTTGGCCAAAAACTCAACAAATACCATTGAACAACCTCCATATTCACCGGATATGGAGGTTGTTCGGCCGACTTTTTTCTCTTCCCGAAACTGAAATTACCACTTCGAGGCACCCGTTTTCAGTCGATAGAAGACATAAAAGAAAATTCGCGGCGAGAACTGAAGTCGATTCCGGAAAATGCGTTTAAAAAATGTTTTGATAATTGGATTATTCGTTGGCGTAAGTGTATTATTTCGGAAGGGGCATACTTTGAAGGTGATAAAATAAATTTGGAATAATAATTAACATTTCATGTTTTATTAACCTTTTCCCGGTACTTTTTTTACAGAATGTAGACTCAGAAAATAATTGTTTCTTATTTTGTCATTGGAAATGACTTTCATTTCGTTGGAGTATAGGGGGTCATTTGGGAGTTCTGTGAGACAGGCAGATTGCACGAAAAGTTTTCGAGAAATCGGGATAAACGTAGTGTCAAAAGACGCAACTTAGCGAGTTCTACAAGATGGCAAAAGACAATTTGGAAAAGTTCAAAAACAAAAATATTATCGGCAAAAAACGAAAAAAATCGCAATTTTTTTTTCAGATTTTCATTTTGGGAGCCCGATATCTCGATAACTAGGTCTGAATAAGAAAAAAATAAAAAAACGGCTCGGGGTAATTAGACGCAGGATCGATTGAGACTAAAATTGTTAGAATAGGACAACCGGAAAGTAGTGGTTAAGGGTGCCCTTAGTTGGAAGTCGGATATGCCTCGGTGTTACATTTCGTACAAATTAATGTTATATTTCGAAGTTTTAAGCTTATTCAGATAAAGTTGTGTTATTTTATTTGATCGAAAAATATTATCCAAAATATGTGTGTTTACTTTATTCCGTTAGGTTCATTTCCAATGTCGTAAGAAGTTCGTGCGAAAACATGAGATCCGTTGATTTTTTCTTTTTATTTCAATTTTTTTTCAAATTTCAATGATTTTTTACGGAACTTGAGTTTATTATTAATAAATAAACAATAATTAAATAAAAATAAAAAAAATAAACAGACATTAATTTATGCAATTCATATCGGAATTTTTCTAAAAATCAGATTTGTAAAAATCTCAATAAATCAAAAGGGAAATTCGTTGGACTTGTCGGGCTGCAACTAAAAACCTAACAAGGAGCAATTTTTCGTAATCTCCACAATTTCCCCTCACTGCATAGCACGGTTTAGCTACGAGTGTAAATTATTCCGTACCTAATTATTTTTCTTTGCATATTACTGAATAAAGTTTCATACCAGAAATTTTTATATAATAGTTTATGCTTAAATTTTCTATGAAAATGTTGTTTAACAAATTAAAATCATAATTGTTTTTAAAACTGCTGGTGAACGAACGAAATAATAAAAATCCTTTTTATACCCGTGTATACTTAAACAAAAAAATCAAACTAATACTTCCATTAAATAACGATTTATCAATAAAATATTTTTTACGTCCTATATAACGACTACATTTAGAGGCCATCTTAAACAATAAATAGAGTTAGTTGCACGTACATCTCTATTAGATTGCAAATGGCTCGCCATGAGATCACGGGGCAAAATTACACCTCTTAAAGTTATGACGATTTAAGTGTTATGACGCTAGTTTACTTGGCTGTAAAATTTACAGTGATATAAATGGACAGTGGCTAACGGTTTAAAAAAAAAATACTTAACGAATATATGTCATTTAACCTAACGGATGTTACATGGAATTATTTTATTTAAGTTTAACTTTTATTCCCTCGTTAAATAAATTTAATTCGCCACACAAAAAGTGTAAGAACAGAAGCCAAAAGGGAGTTAGAGTGAAATACTGTAAATCTTTGGTATTGTTATATAATAATAATAATATCTGTGACATCCCAAACAACGCCATCTAGTCCCAAAGTAAGCAAGTATTATGCTTATATTATGGGGTACTAGACAACTGATAGACATACTTAAATAATTATATAAAACCCGTGACCCTTAGCTCCGCAGTTAGGTCTAACCACTCGGTTAATGGGTCAGTTATATAATTCTATCCCACTAATTCACAACGAGGTAAGGTAAAAGCGTTACGGTTTTCGTGTCAGCGCAAGTGCCTACTTACCTCACTATTCATTGTTCTCCTAGGGGGCGGTAAATATTCTTCATTTTTGATCTCAAAATAACAAAACTTTATTTTTATTTAAATCCGTTTAGGCGTTTAGATGTTGAGCTGGAATGAATAAACTCACAAACATACATACATAATATGAACTTAGACAACATATTATCTAATCAAAATATTACCCATATACTCTACGCATTTCTGCCACCCATTTAACAGGGAGATCATGAATATCTTTATGATGGAACACTAGGGAGTAAGTAATAACAAAATCTGTAAAGGCGATTTCTGCTGCATCTCTGCAACAACATTTTTTTTTTTTTTTCAGACAATTATAGTTGTCTAATTTGCAGAAAAAATGGCACATTTTTTAATTATGTCAATTTAGCGCAAACGGGGTTAATATTTTGTGTATACCTACTAATGAATAATTCCTCAAAAGATTGCTACGGATTAGCTTCCACTATGACCTTCTATTCTTATTTAGTTGCTACCTCATGGTTCGTTTTGCAGATAAAAATTGTACCTATCTGTACCATGTACCCTATGTACTTATCCATATTTGAATGCCAACGTGATTGTGAAAACAAATTACAAAACAGTGGCCTATAATTGGAAACAAATCCCAAATTAAAACCCTTTTCTATTCAAAGTGGTCCGTAGTTGTAACGGCAATTTCATACTTAAAGCCCTCATTAATTTGTTTCTTTTTGTATAGATGCATTTGTCATGTCCGTATTTTAATAAAGTGGGAATAAAAAACGTTTTAAATGATTTTCATCATTATTTTAAAAACAGTTAGGGTCAATGCACACTCGCGGAGGAACGTGTTAATAATGACACGTGACGGGAAAATTGTATACGTGCAAATTATTGTTGAACTGTAGCACCACCCTAGCTTAGCACGCACGCTTTGAAAACGTGAGAAGTTCGCTATATATGTTACTATTAAATGTAGAGCTTTTTGTACTCAAATATAATGTATCATAATTGTGTAATTTGTTGCCTAAGATTTTTGCTAGCTAGTTTAGTATATAATAAACTCGGCAACGATGTATTATATATAGTGTTCGTGAAGAACGATAATTTGGATAACTGCAAAATTGTTGCGTAATACGACATTTATATATATATATAGGGACCCTGCCTACGAAGCTGGAGGTTCCGGATTCGAATCCCAGGTCGGGTCAGTATTTCTATGATGAATATCGATACTGGTACCGAGTCTTGGTTGTTATACGTATGTGGTGTCTTCGCTTGGTACCCAAAACACAGGCTATTACTTCGTTTGGGGCCTAGACGTTGTTACACGTATCTCGTATCGTATATATATATATATATATATATATATTTATTACACGTATCTGAATACACAGGTGTGAATTCAGAGAGCGCATTTATTGAAAATATATACATGTCGAGCATATATATATTTAATTGATGCTCAATTTTATACAAAAAAAAATCTGTCACTTAGCGATGTTCACAAATGTATTATCGAAAAACGTACGACAGTTGCTATATTATTTGTATTTGTTTTAGTATTTGAAGGAAACGTGATTCACTCGTCAAGATCGCAATTACACCAATGTGTGAACCACGCGGGCGTAGCTGTAGGCGGAAAGCCAGTAGTCAATAGTATCACACAAAATGTAAATAGAACAATGCGAGTAAATTAGCTTCCAATTAAGAAAAACTGCATTCAAATCGGTCTATCCGCTTACTAGATGCTACGACGCCGTAGTCCGACACCCAAAAACAAACACAAGCCCAAACATTGGACTCAAACTTATAGCACCCCTTTTTCTCAACATCGGAGGTTAAAATGCTCAAAATACTTTTTTTATTTTATCAATTTTAATTCCCCTTCGTGTTTACTCTCGTTATCTGGAGAATTTCTGTGTAAAATTTCGATTTTACAGATTTTCGCTTTGCTTTGATTGAAAAATATAAAAAATATATTCATAAATATATAATATAAAAAGAATGTAAAGCATTAGCTCATAAAAATAACTATTGATGAACATTACCACTGACATCGCCTCAAACATTTGAACTATGATGGTGACGCATCTATAGACTAGTAATTAGTAATCTAAGATCAGGAATTGATTCATTAAGTGTCTGTTCGATGGTAATAAAAAATCAATAAATATGGCTGCACAATGCATTAAAATTAATAATAATAATATTAATAACGTATACATCACAACAACGTTTAGAACCCAAACTAACCATTAGCTTGTGTTCTGGGTACCAAGCGAAGACACCACATACATATAACAACCAAGACCAGTATCGATATTCATCATATAAATACTGACCCGACCTGGGATTCGAACTCGGGACCCCCAGCTTCTTAAGCAGGGTCGCTACCCGCTTGGCCAAGCGGTCGTCAATTACAATTACATCGCACATAAGCGGATACCTGTAGCATTGTGCTAGCAGTTAAAAACCTAAAGGCTTTATTAAAGTATTTAAGCCAGTGAATCGTATAGTGATTACCTTCGGTAAATCTAAATCAATTGGATGCCTCGTTCCTACCTCGCTCCCTATGTTAATTTCTTGAATCGATTCCCGCGCTGGAAAAATTGATTTCGGTTGATTACATACTGCGTCTTGAATAATTCGTCTGCCCGCTATTGCTCGTGTAGGGGGCACTTAAAGGTGTAGTTAATTTAAAATGGCTTAATTAAATGTGGCCATAAAACATGTTTCCCGCAGTAATTTTTTTTAATTATTATATTAAATTTTAAATATTGATAGCTGCTTAGTTTTATGTATCTAAGTTGAAACTCCAGTATTGCACACGTAAAGTATTTTTATCTTTATTTTATTTTTATCTTTATTTTTTTTTTATGAAGCTTCAGACTTTTTTTAATGCACCGTTTTCATCCGTGCTCATATTTATCTTATGAATATGAAAATATTCACACCATACTTATTAAACTTATTGGATACTTCCTGTTGGGCTATAGTTCTGAAACGCTAAGAAATTCTACAAGTAAAGGGAAAAATCTGAAAATAATTTATTTTTAATTGTGTGTGGAATTATTATTTTAACAAATTTAATATTGTCGTTTTTTAAATAAAAAACGAAACAAATTAGTTCAGTAGCCAAGCCACAAAAAATTATCTAAAATCGTGAATTTCTTCAGAGTCGCACAACGCTTCAACTTAATAGGCTATAACTCGTGAACTGGTTGACTGAATGGCTCTATACTATTTATGAAAATTTTCTAGTAAGTAAGAAGTATGTACTACTATTATTAGGTTTTTCTCCAGATTTTTCGGAACAGTTGTTCAAGAGTTAAAATTAGGACATTCAACTCACGTTAAAATAAATGTCGCTTTATAACAATACAAATTGAGCATTCAATTAAAAAATCAATATGATAACAATAATTAGATTTATTATATGTAATATATTCATTATAGTAAGTAGGTAAATACCACAAACAATGGTCATAAAACAACAAATTTAACATAATACAGAAGAAGTTATAAGTTAAATTTAAAAAATTATAATTATATATATCAGAAATTACAGTCACATGTCAGGATTATCATAAATGTCCTTGGCTGGAAAAGCAGTGTCCCAAGCATTTCTGTCATTCATATAGTCATCCAATTTATAATAAGCCTTCATACATAAGGTACGCTTGATGTATGTCTTAAACTTTTTTTCAGTCAAACTTATGATATTTTCCGGTATTTTATTATAATATCGAATGCATAGCCCCATAAATGAATTATTTACTTTAGCTAACCTAAAATGTGGCTGTGCAATCTTATTTTTCGTCCTCGTATTATAACTATGTCGGTCACAATTTTTTGTATAGTTAGATAAATTCTTACGTGCGTACATTATATTTTCATATATATATTGGCATGGCACCGTCATTATATTTATCTCTTTAAAAAGTTCTCTTAACGAATCACGATTCCGCAGACTGTAAATTGCCCTAATTGCTCTCTTTTGTAAAACAAATACAGATCCGATATCAGTTGCCCGGCCCCACAGTAAAATGCCATATGACATTACACTGTGGAAACAGCCAAAGTATACCATACGTGCCGTAGCTGCATCCGTGAGTTGCCTTATTCTTCTAACTGCATAGGCAGCCGAGCTAAGTCTTTTTGATAACTGAGTGATGTGAGGACTCCATCACCGAATATTTTCTAAACTAGACATGTGTAAAGTCTGGTGTGAAAACTGGCAAGGTATTTGACACAAAGACATAAAACATGATAACAAGCAAACATAGGACTAAGACTCTTCCGGAGGACTAAGAAGAGATTACAGAAATCCAATTTGTACCGCTTCCGCTTCAGTGAAATGCATCAATCGTTTCATACACTCTCGTAAGTGACGGGTGCCTCTGAAAATGCCACCAATTCAAGTTGAAATAAAGTTTGAAATAAAGACCTTTCCGTCACATAAATTTGTTCTACGTATTTCTTTAGTTGCTCTACTCTTTCGTTTCCAAATCACCACAGCATGATTTTTAAACTCTAGTCTTAAATCTTCCAAACCAATCTCACATACATAATGATTTCGGACAAAGTAATAGAATAATGCCTTAAACGCAATATCGAGTCTCACGCCTCGTAACCGCTAGACGGTACAGCCATCACATTCAATCATCTCCCACTAACGACCGCCGACAAAAAAATCAACGACAGACCGGCTCAGGAAGTCGGGCAACAATAAAAAAACAAATAAGTAACCCGAGCAAATTAAGTTATAACCTAAAACACGTATGAAGCCATCATCCCAACGGTGTAATCATATTAACGACTACAAAAGGAGCGGCAAAAAACGCGTAAAATTAGAGGATCGGGATATGTGGGCCAAACAAAAACGTAACGTATCGCCTAATTATAGCTGTTGCACCAAAAAACAATTTCATGTAGACCGACGGCCGGCGCGTCGGACGCACAGTACACGAAAAATTGGTTTTATCTATTTATAATTAATATCTCATACATCTTCATAAAGTCTCAAACTAAGTAGAGCATGTACTGTGGGTACTAGACAACTGATATACATACATATTTTTTATAATATATAAATATATATATTTTACACATATACACGGAACAAATAGACATGTTCATGAACACAAATATTTGTCTTGAGCGGGGATTGAACTCGCGACCTTAGGTTCTACAGTCGTGGTCTCTAACCACTCGACCAGCCGGTCAGCCATCGTTTTAAGAATGTAATGTAACGAAGCTGTATGTCCCGGGTTCGAATCCCAGGTCGGGTCAGTATTTATATGATGAATATTTATTGTATGTATGAGGTTTCTTCGCTTGGTACCCAAAATACATGCTAATGCTTAGTTTGGGACCTATACGCTGTTGTGATTGTGTGAGTTATTATTATTATTATTAATATTACGCCTAATGAACTAAAGTTGGGAAAGTATCCATCACGTGCCGAGAAGTACAGGCCGGCTACGATAATCTTAGCAATAGCCACGTATTGCAATGGTGTATCCTGAAGTTATGGTTCGTTGGTATACAAACATTAGACAGTTGTCTATTGCCTAGATTACAACGGTCAGCTTCCCTTTTATACGTCACTCCTCGCCACTACCTACTTTACATGGTAGATATTATCTATCTAGTATTACTATAATATTTTATCGATATTTCCCATCTCTTGTTTTGTTTCAAAAGGTTCTGTAAAAGACAAACGATGACTACAATGTCAATGGATTTTCCCGGAAAGTGCAAGACTCGACAAAGTTTCAGATCGTTGACGTTCAGATCATTGCTCAGTGAGATTCGTAGCATAGATTTCTTTGTTTGAAGTGAGAGTCGAATGACAACAAAGATCAAATGTAGAGGAAAAATAAATAAGAAAAATTATTACGGAGTGTCAAAAAATTCAACCCGTGTGACCGCGCTGAAGCGGGGACGAATCCTTTATTATATCGTTGTGTATATTTTTATTTTGGCCCTACCCCGATTATTATTTGTGAATTATTATTATTTTAAAATTTATTATTAGTGAGAGCCCGAAGCGCGTCGTTTTCAATTTGCCAAAAGGATATTAGCGGTGCAGGTAAACGGGACCCGAAAAAGTTCGGCGTTTGTTTTCTTGAGATGGTGTTAATTAAATTTTTGTGAAATCGACACGCGAATTGATTTTGAATACGTATTTTAGCGATATTTATAAAAAAAATAACGTTCGTTAAACCGTTCTTTCAGACGAGCACTTTTTATTAGAAAAATGTAAGTCAAAATTATTTTAAATATTCATGCATAAACCATTAAGCATACATCCACCCTATTGGAATGTAAATCTGATTTTTACGTTTAAATTAGCAATTACGTAATCAAAAATCGTTTACTCTTTATATTCAGTTTGTCTCTTTTCATATAAAAAAAATCATTATAACGTTTATTTTTACTTCACTGGCCTGTAAGTGTGCATGCAAATAAATTTTAAATAATAGGTTTTATTATCACTCAATTCTCGTAAATATTTTTTGGATATAGCCTTAGTTTTATAACTTTTATGTCTCAGTTCACCCGATCGTTGGATAAAATACGCTAAATATGCCATTTTGAAATCGGCTTATAATTTCGTGCGTCGCCATTGAGACAGCCGGACTTTGGTGGTTGGTTGGAGATGAGGACATTTGTCCCTCAAATAGACTGCCGTCTGAAAGAGGAGGTCTGGACAGACATTCCGGCTTTTTTAACGTTAGGCCGCCAGCGTGATGAGTATTTTTGGGCGGGAAGAGTTGCGAGGTGGGCTTTTTTGTAAGGATCAGTCTTGAGTTTCTAGTTATTTATTATAGGAAATTAATTTTAGTTTTTAATTAGATTTTATATATATAATATAAAATATAAGGTAAATATTCTTTAAATGTTTATAAGACTTATTCCAAATATATATGTGTAGTATATATATTAAAAACTTTATTGGCGTTAATAAGTAATGCAATTTTTATTAAATGTAATTATTTGTGTATGGTTAAAAAAAATTTTACCTTAATTATAGGATTAGAAGTTTACTATTTTAGATGTATATTTTTATCTTGAGATTAGATGTTTTTCCTGAATTGTTTGTTCAACTAGTTTACTTTTACGTGATATTTCTTTATTACAATCACAAAAATTCTAAGCTCGTTTTATTTATAACAGGTAGGTACGAATAAATTAGCCTTAAAAAAAAGGATAACATGTATTTATTTCTAATAGTTCCTAAATTGTATTAAAAAATATTATAAAATTTAGTGAACTATAAATATTTTAACTCTGCGTAAAATTTTTATTAAAAATTCCGCTGCAGGACGGACAGACAAGCTATTTAATTTTCGCCCGATAAACGCTCCGAGCGAGGTGTGTATTTGAGAAATTACCCTTCGATATGGCACACATTGTTATTGGAAGTTATAAATTTGTTAACTTTATGGTACGGTTAAACACCCCACTGGGGAAATATCATTTGTTATCCTAAGAAATTACTATAAACTAATTTACTAGTTGATTAATAATAACAGCTTTGTTGTTTGATGTGCTTATAGATGATTACGGCTCGTTTTTTTTTTTTTTTATTATATACTCGTATGTAGAAGCAATTCTAAGAAAAATAAATCTTGTTTTCATTGATACGGGAAAATGAAGCGACATAGAAATTGTCTCATTCAAACATGTTTCACTAAAGCAATTTGCTTTAAGGGTGTTATCACAGAAATAGCTCTTATTGTGATCCAGTTTCAGACTAAACTGTAAATTCCTCGAATAAAATAATTACATAAAAATCATGGCTTCTTTCAGGCCTACCAGAGTTCTGAAAAAATTTAGTTTTAGACATAAATAATTTTGTCCAACAATCATTACCTATAGCTCAACATGTAAATACATTTTGGGTATAGTTATTGACAGAAACAATTTTATTTCATGCAAACAATAACGATGAATGCTTTTCAGTTTGGTTTACTTAAGTTCCAAATATCTATAAATAAAACTAAATTATACATTTAGTTTTATTTTTAAATTTAAAAACCAATATGTCAAAACAAATTTGTCCATATACATCTGCGTATATAATATACGTATCGTGTATTCGGCTGAACGTAGTCCAAACTTACAGAGCGTGTAGAGCTTACAGAACTAAACAAAAAGTTTTAAATGAGCAGATAGAGTAAAGAAACGGTTACAGAGAAAAACATGTTTAAAGTTTCATAATGTTTAATTTTTATCCTTTTCCATTTTTTTTTTTAAACTTCTTGTTTAGTTCGGTAAACTCTGCAGGTTCTATTAGATTGTACTACGTACAGCCCAACACCAGGTATAGCGCCAACCCGACTCACACTTGATCTGTTTTATGAATTAGTTTTTTTACTTTAAAATTTACTCTCTAAATCATATTCAGTACGACGCTTGTATGTGTATTACAGTTTTTACGATAAGGAAAGTAGATGTAGAAGTTGGACAAAAAAACTATAATAACACTAAAAGAGAAAAAAAGTGTTATCAAAATAATTTGAAGAAGAAAGATTTAATATTAAACACCATCTTAAATACGACATGACGACTGTATCAGAAATATATAGGAAGGGAAAACAGAAAGAAGGAGAAGGACGAGAAGACCAAGGATAGTCTTTTTCTTTTCTTTTTGTAATATATTGATTACAAAAAGGAAAAGAAGATAAAGAAGAAAATTGACAACATATCGTATAAGGAGGTTATAGAGAAGGTGTGGGATCTACCACAATAGAATGAGCTACACTGACAAGAGTGTTGCTCTTAAGTTTGAAGAAGTATGGAGATCCCCTTATTTTTAATTTTGTTTTATTGTTTTTTATCATATTCTTTACAATAGCATATAAAATATAAAATAATTTGAAAATTTAAACCGGTTCCCTATTATGGCTCTCGAGATACAACAGCCATACAACGGACATACGGTGGCATAGACTTATCTAATAGGACTGGTAATGGTAATTGGTATCCTTTAGGTACGAAACTTTTTCTGAAATATTATATATCTTCTTTTAATTTTAGGTAAAACACAATTACCTCACTTACCTTTTACAGTAAAAATAACTGACTTTCGAATAACTCCCACTGCTTATAATATTCCTTTCTACACCCAGTTATATTATTTTGACTTTATTTCAATCCAATAATTTGGTTTCATGTTTGGCCAAGTTTCTAGCCGCACGATTGTGTTGCTTGACTTTTCATATAAATTAGAACTATTTGCCTGGGAGCGAAGTATTAAAATAATATGTGCCAAGCAGTTCAACAACCTACTCCCAGCGTTCACGCCGCTTTCTATATGTAATAATAATATAGTTGTTTTTAGGACGTCTCACACATGGTCACCTAATAATACAAAACAAAGATAAACAAAATTATCGATATGCCGCGACCGATACTTCTAAACAATCGAGAACCAGAGGAGAGTCACAAACAATCATTCCCTCTCTCTCGCTGTTAAGTAATGTCTAGAAAGAGAGATAAAATAGGCACGTAACGAATGGTCTAAGGAAAACATAAAACGTCTCAGATACGCCTGGGTGAACTTTTTTCTCACACTTTTGTAGTTACCACGTGGTATCTTGTTTTTATTGAAGTCTTAAGACCGAAACGAACCTGTACTAAATTAATATATTAGGTCTTAACCTATGAATTTCCCGGTTTGTATGAAATAAGTTAAAGTATTTTTTTTTTCAATCATCTTTCTGTTATTCAAAGTAATCACTCGTGCAATCGATGCATCTTTGCCAATACAGTGGCAGTTTATTGAGTTAAAATCAACTGGATGGGAGGCAACAAACTCTTCACTGGCATTTTGAACGGTCTCCCGGGAATTGAATTTTTTTCCCATGAAAAAGTTGTCCAAATTGTTAAAAAAAAAGTAATAGTCGGTAGGTGCAAGGTCTGGTGAGTATGGCGAATAAGGGAGAACTTTCAACTCCAACTCTAGCAGCTTGGAGACTGTTTGTCGTGCAGTATGGGGTCACGCGTTGTCGTGAAGGAGCTGCGGGAACGACCGATTGACCAAAGCTGGTCGCAACCGTGCGAGCTTCTCCATCATTGTCTTCAATTCTTCACGGTACACATCTGCAGTAATGGGCAAGCCATTTTGTAAAAAGCTGTGATTAATCACACCGGACCACCAAACAGATCTAACCAACTTGCTGAGCGCTTTCCATTGTCGAACAGAATCCATTTCTCATCACAAGTAACAATCTGGTTCAAAATTCCTTAATTTCTGTGCCTGTTGAGCAACGCGAGGCAGGACTCGAAGCGTACGTTGCGCTGGCGATTCGAGATACTAAGCCTGTGATAACTTTGGCACTGAAATTTTTATTGACAAAGTTCAAAAAAGAGCAGCCATATGGGAAATTAAAAATTTTCGCTGTGTTCTCTGAGCCTTAGGTATGTAATGTTATAAACATACTATGCGTCATTCTGTCATGTAGAATTGGATGCACGTAAAATCGACGATTTTCTCTTTGTTTATGACGTTTTCATCGACGTTATGCAAGCCACAACACAACTATCTGGCTCCATGTTAACAAATGATCGAGTCTCTTTGCGCGTAGGAATGCGCATGAAACGTAGCATCTGAACGCAATACAAATTGGGTCGGTCACGCTATTCAGTGCAGCTTCATGTCGCTAACACCTGGAAAATGTACACGAATTATAACTATGGTCCAAGAAAAAAAAAGTTAACTTAAGTTAATACTTGTACTACTAGAACAGTACAAGTATTTTTATCTACAGCCCAAAGAGCGACCACCGATTTCAAGAGACCGGCATGAACTTCAGAAGACCAGGAAAATAGCAGACAAAAGTGCACAAACCATAACAATGTGAGCTCTGACACGATCCTGCAATGACGTCGTGAATCTGATAAAAAAAGCTTCCAGGCCAGCAAATGGTCCCAAAATTTTCAGAGAACATCAAGTTGCCAGTTTAAACTTTGCCCCAGAAAAAATCCGATGAACACATGAAGATGGGCCCAGTGTTATGTTTATCTATGAGTCCAGATTTTGTTTATTTACATACGATGGCAGACTCTATTTACATAGAAGACTAGGGAATGGTATCAAACAAGCGTGTTTTGAAGAAAAGGTACCTACCATTCGGTGAAGGATCAATATCGGTGTGGGGAGATGGAATATCTTCAGCGAGTCGTACGAAGCTAACGGTAATACAAAACGGTACTCTGACTGTTTTTAAATACATTTAAATGAGCATTCTGGTCCTTTCTTAGTGAATATGGGTGTAAATTCTATTTTCATGCACGATAATGCGCGGTCGCAAAATACTTATTTAGTAGATGCGTATATTCAAGACGTCGGTAATGCTTACGGGGGGTAACCAGATCACAGTCCAGACTAAAATCCCATGGAACATGCATGGAATCAACTCAAGATATGCGTTAGAAAAGGCTCTCCAGCTCCAGCTACTTTACAAGAGTTAAAGACTGCACTAGTGGAACAATAATCAAACATAGAAGTATTTTTTTCTACAGTTTGTAGTTTTTATTTAAAGTTAAACAATTTACAAAAATGTACGTATTTTTTAAATGTATTAATAAGTCATATTAATAAGTCATCTACAACAAACTACAGGAACTCTCACAGCTATTTTTAACAACCTTTTACCTTAATATTTGCGGTCCTGTATATAAAATTTCACTTTAGACTTACAAATTTTTAGACTTACCTTCAACCTACAATTTACCCGAAGCACTATACATGAGAGATAGAACTTAGGTAGGCACTGTTTATGCAAAAGATTAGGGTCTTTTGAAAATTTGGTAGATATATAGACTTGTTATTTATTTAAGAAAAGATAAATGATTAATTTTCATTGTTCTTAAAAGCATAACACTTTTCTTGTTATGAAAAAGTAGGTATAAGAAAATGCTGGAAAAACTCAATATTCGAAATAGAAGGCTATAATAATAATAACGATTATTATTGTTATATTACCTATGTATGGACTTGGTAGCCTTAATTATTGTTCTAAGTTTGTGACCTTAAATGGTCACTGCTCACTCCATCACCATGATGACAAAATAGCATTTCAAATTTTGCGTACTTTGGCATATAACTCCATTTCTGTGACAAAAATCTTTCTAGTTTTTTAAGGGATTGGAAAAGTATAATCGGAAATTAATTAAATATTCAATTGAAAAGAGGTGGTATGAAGTGCTCTTATAATTCCAATGGTCTCCATATCGTCAGATCAGCTCCGCGCACGACGTTCACGCCTCTTACATTTGTATGTGCCGTACCGCGGCGCAATGTGACGGTGAACGATGATAACATGGACTTTAATAACACTTTCAGAAAATAATATGGGCTCTACAAGTTCTTTATAAGTCGACTAGCTTTCCGTCTTCGGCTACGCCCGCGTGGCCAATACGTTGCTGCTATTTCTGTTTTATCCTAAATTGAAATTTCCCATGCCTACGCTTACAAATATAAATCATATTAACGTCTAGAGCGTTTTTTAACATGATTAAAAATTAGTGCTCCTCTTGCCCTTTTCCCTTTTTCTTCTCTTAATTGAAACCATATTTAAATCCTTAAAAAAATTAGTAGTTATAACTACTTATCTCAGAATTGGCGTAACGAAAAAAGGCACGTGACATAAATGTGCTCAGAATTGATACGTATAATGTTCAAATTAGTATACCTACTATCATTTTATAAAATGTACGGTAAAGGCAAGGGACATATGTGTGTTCAGAACTGATAATGATACTGATTTGTCATGCCTTTACCACAAGTTTTATAAAATGATTTTCTCATCCCGCTAATTTTGAGATAATTCATGTCCTAATACACCCCTTTTTACCCTTAATTGATTCGGTTATCATGAATATAGTGAATTAGATAATAATAACAATACCTGGGACATCTCAGACAGCGCGATCTAGTCCCAAAGTAAACAGATATGCTTGTATTATAGGTACTGGCCAATTGATATACGTACTTAAATATGTTTATAATATATACATGAATAGATATTTTACACCGAAAGATGACCCGAATGGCCTAAACCATTCAACCTCATTCAACCGAAAATCCAACCTCAAAAATTAAGAAACCAGCTTACAAATTTTCACTTCCCATTTTACACCCTTAAGGGACTTTCCTAAAGTCCTGATAATACGTTGTTCTTAATTTGTAACCAAAAGACCGATTACTAATTTTGATGGGCTTAACCCATTAGGAATAAAGAGAAACTCCTTTACAAAATTTCATCACCCATTTTAAACCCCCTGATAGATAAATTTTGAAAAATTC
This sequence comes from Luffia ferchaultella, assembly GCA_949709985.1. Taxonomy (NCBI): domain Eukaryota; kingdom Metazoa; phylum Arthropoda; class Insecta; order Lepidoptera; family Psychidae; genus Luffia; species Luffia ferchaultella. The sequence continues at coordinate 13,309,458 of OX453250.1, read as the reverse complement.
CAAAACACGTCTTTTTCATGTATATATCCGTGAAAATAAGCCTTTGGTCTTTGGTATAGACATTAAAGAAGAACTAATGAACTAAAGAACTAAAACACTAACGGAACCAACAACAGTCCAATTTTCATATAATTTGCATATTATGAGGTTTCGGCCAAGAGTTAATTAATGAGTGAGTCACTCAGGACTTGTTCTTTAATACACGTATACACAAGTACAGATATGTATAATTGATTTCAAAAAATCATATCCTATAGGCGTTGCATGCGTGCCCTCAATTACGATCAGATGTGCTTATTAACTGGATACATTAATATTCAATATAGCGTGTGAAAATGTGACCTTTGTAATTTCAAAAGGAGCCACAAATTCCAATATGGATGATCCAACTGAACGCATTTATATCTATTTTTAATTTGTTAAAATTAAATGTTATTGACAAAAATCACAAATGTTCCAAAAGTTAATTTCGGGACGATTCCACAGAGAGGGAAAATTAAAAATATAATAATGATAATGTTCAGGCATAAAATTTTATTAAAATCTCTCTCGGGCTGCCCGTTAGCGGCTTTAGCTCGAAGCGTGCAGTTATTATTTTTCATTGTTATTGTTATGGGCGGGCCTTTAGCTTATTATTCCTCTTAACAAACTATTAAAGGTATTTCCTTAACGCCTTATTATTTTTGATAAATTCCTGAGATGCGCAAGGTCTGAGGAGTATGTGCATGTACAGGCTCTTTAAAAAGTTGATGCACCTACGCGACCGTTAAAATTATTCAAATCATAGAAATCAGAACTAGTTAGAAATAACTTGTGGATCTGGCATGGTTGGAGCTTCAATATGATTAGATATTTCTATTAGATATGATGGATTAGCATCCAGGGGCGATCCTAGATCATTTTATAGCTGAAGCGAGATCGCCTGGTGGAACTTCATAAATAAACTCTTTCTATGCAGTCCGTGATGAATTTAAATTCACACGAACACACAACATTTGTTACATCGTTATAGATTAAAGTTTAAACTTCCTTTATGGAAGGAAAATATCCTTCGTACGATAAAGGTTTGTCAGGTTGTCGCGTTCATTCGAAATTGTATGTGTTTCGGTTAGTATTTTTGAGAATTTAGATAAGGTAGGTAATTAATTAATTAAATAAATTAACTGAATTTAATACTAAAATTAAAATTTTTATGTTGTTTGGAGGCCTACGGTACCCTAAAAACACAATATCACCTCTATATTTCCTTCATACTTAATACAAAAACTGAAATTAATCACCGCCCCGATAAATGCTTATTAATTTTAAAGCTATTGATCAGTTATATTTCCATGTACCCTTTCGGATGATGCTAAAAGTAATGTCAGATATTAATGAATGCGGCGTGCCCTACGATGGTATCTGGGGTCGCACAATAACACTTCGCGCGGCAAATGGAACGCTTTTATGTAATTACCGGCACACAGTGGACTAGAATTTTACATTTTCATGATCCTTATTATTAACTTACATTATATAAGCGAAAGCGTGTTTGTTTAATCATTTTTCACGTCATAATAGACCAGCAAAATGACGTCATTTTTCCGTAAATATGTAGTTGAAAAGTAAGAAAGTAACATAGTATACTATTCGCCCTGGTCGAATATCTCCATTACATATAAAAATTAATTGAAATTCGAAATAATTAAAAAGAAAAACTCCGAAAACTCGTGAGATGGAATAATTTAACTGTTTAGGCGGAATAGTTTAGAGAAAGCACAAGCAAAATCTAGTATGAAATATAAAAGTTAGTGTTTGCAACGAATACAAAACGCTACACTGTGACGGTATGACACCACAATGAGCGTATACTATTTTAACTTTAGAATTGATAATAATCAGTGCAAATATTGTAGGGTTGAAAAAATATTTTGACAAAGTTATTTTGACTTTGTTCAGGAGGAAACAGCAAAACTACGCTAAATAACAGTTACGGTTAAATCATCGATTTCCAGAATATTTGTCATTATCAAATACACATTTACCATCACTTTGAATATATTTGTATTAAATTCATGGTTGAAATTAAAAATCATTTTAGTTCATTAAATAAAAATTTGTCAAAATAGCGTAAACTTAAAAAGTCGTGATGATATTTAGTACAATTTTTATAGCTAACTGTACAAATATATTTAAAAATCGACTCAGAAAAAAATACAAATGTCGAACTACTATTTGTTCTGCATAGGTTTTAAAAATTTTGCTTAGTAATATAAGTTTTCTATGAAGGCTCAATCACATTGTTTGAAAAAGATCGAACCCATATCTTACAAATTAAAATAAATAAGGTGACTGCCATTGATATTTTCGCTTGAATATTTTTTTCTGTTATATATAGATAGAATGTATGAATAAAAACGGTATATTATTTTTCTTATAAGATATTTTAATAATTTTTTTGTCGTACTAATTTCAATTAATTTTTGTCCAACAACGCATTATGGAATACACTGTGCGCGGCCGGCCGGACCGCGCAGTTTTTACGATTGCCATCGAACGTGCTCCGCCACGTTGCGCTTCTCCGCATTCCACTCATTATTCTATTATTATTATTATTCCAATAATTTCAATTGGTTATAATCACAATAATTTAGCATGGATTCGGACATCATCGGATGCCGTCTACTTTGGCAACTTTCCCTAGTGCAAGGGATAATGCTACCTATTGTGAAATTCGTTAACGAAAGATTTGCCATTATATTCGTAATTAGCTAGTATTGAGCAGTTAGGCAAAGTTACTTGCATCAGACGAAGTTATCAAGATTTATGTACCTAAGTTATTTACTGCATTCGTTTTTCATGTTAGATTAAATTATCGAAATTAATCAATCAAAAACACAAAATTTGATTACGCAATTTATTTACTACAACTTTAACAATTAAATATGCAAATATATGTTCACTTTTATCTTGTGTATTTTTTTAGAAACCCGTAATATATGTTTTTTTTGTATTTCTATGTAATTTTACTTTCCTTACTTTAGATAACCTGATTGTTCTACGTATAAAAAATGATCAGAATAACAAAACAGAAAAAAAATTCTTTGCCTTTCCTCAAAGCCGGAAACATTTGTAAAACACATGACCTTAAAACTGTATAATTAATAACACGAAAATTAAATAGTAATGAATTTTTACCGCAGACTAATTACCGCAATAATGCATTTAAATTAAATTAATAAAAGCATATGAAATTAAAAATTGCAATCATTGAAGAGAGTGTTACTGTATGGCGTTTAATTAGCAATAAATTTAACATACAATTAAAATTTATGTAATTAAGTTGTCGGTGGAAAAACCGGCGTTGATTAATTATGTATGTCTTGCATGACAATAAAGTGTAAAATCGTTTGTTTCCTTTTTTACTCAATTTTTTGTTTATGATTCATATAGAGTTTATTCTTTTTAAATTGCAAGAGTATCCACTGACACATTGAGAGAAATATCCACTAAGTAGTCACAATTACCGTCACGATAAAGTTAGATACACTTAAGTTAGGTTTGCTTCAAGACCTATGTAAATGTAAAATGGCGGGTGGCGCTTTGCGACTTATCGTTCACATGCAAAATTGTGATTTAAAAAAGAAACAAAAAAGTGGTTTTTTTTTACGAATCAAAAGCAAAAAATGAATTCGAATACATATAAATTATCGTCTTCACATATTTTTTTCGTCCTTCTTGCCTTACTCGTTAATTTTTTAGCATAAATTTTTCTTTTAATTAACTGGTAAAATGGAGAGTTTGAAAACCTATAAACGTTGCTTAAGTCATTAAATAACTTAAAATGTAATTATTATTTTTTTATCCTTTTGCTGAAGCTTTGATGCTGCAGATGTAATTGTGGTAATCTGCATATACGGATCCATAATCACATCTGCAGCTTCCTATCCAAATTTTATTTACAGATGTGAGAAGATAAACGTCTGTATCGGCACCAGCATCTGCTAAAAGTACATCTTACAATCCTTCTTTTAATATTTGAGACCATCCCAAACCACAGAAAACTTCCATACGGGCGTTACTAATATAAAGTACGCAAAATCAAGACCGTATAAACTAACCATTAACATTCATTCATTAGCCAGCAACGTCGAAACGAGTGCCACAAAGTCCCCATGCGAACTTGTCGGCTGCTAAAACTCGGTTGAAGAGTTCATATTTAGCGTAACACGAATAAAAACATGCTTCTGTTATGTGTTATCGAATATAATATGGCAAAGTATTTCTTTCTTTGCAATGTATTGTCAATCAGACATATGTCATGATTTTATTTCCTTTTCTAAAAGATAAGTTTAAAGTCATAATTTTAAAAATAGTTGCCTTTGCCAAGACATGCTATACTGATTAAAGCAAACAAGAATATGCCACTTTGCTTCCAATTCGAAAATATTCAGATTCTGATTTTTCAAAAGAATTTCTTGGTTTAATTTTTTTTTAATTAAAATTTTCTAGCTTTACGTATAATCTAGTTCACTGTCTACGGTGTTTATTATTTTTTTTTTTACAAAATACACAAAATTTATATTTCTTTGGATTTAAAACTATTTCTAGTATGTGTATACGTTACCTAATTAACAACAACTGAAAGCGTACCATTTCATTCTATCTTATTTTTGCCCATAATATAATCCAAAGAACAAATTGAATCGTCTAACACATAAAAATATCAAATACGTAAAACAATCTACGATAAAAAAAAAGGAAACATTTAGTCAAATCCCAATTTTACATGCTGTATAGATTCTATTTCCATAGACATATTTCAGTGTATAAGTTCTTGTATTTCTTATATTTCATACAAACGCATTCACAATGAATGTTACAATGTTTTTAGTAAACTCCGATGCACATACAATAGGTTAATGATTAGTTCTGTTTAGAGCTGAGCCACGTTGGCCCTCTCGTCACAACACGAAACTTATTGATTCACACAAACGTGCGATTAGTCGCTTCTCGGGCTTACACTGCGCCGTCGAAGCGTGAAAACATGATTTTTTTATGTGCTCACTGGAGGTGGCATATTTATTCGCGTATAATTAATTTTAATTTTGTGAGATAATCTTGTATTAATTTAACAAATATTCTCAACGAGTTATTGTGACACACAGTGACGGAATACTGATAATTACTCATGCAGACAAAATTGACTTTTGTATATACTCGTATTATATAAGTAAAGTAACCAAATAAAGCTGTGGTACCACACTGTACTTATTGTTAAGTACTCGAGATTGATCACTTTTATGCATTTTGAATGTAAAAAAAACCTAATATTTAAATAAAATAAATCGGGACGAGTTTCTTGCTGGTTCTTGTCCTTCTAGTTTTCCAAACCGATACCTAACCAATTCATTTTGATTTTCAATAAGTATGTGTAAACATCTTATAATATTTTTTATAAATTTGATTTTATTTGATTATGGGCACTTCCCCATCGGTAATTTTGTTCCTAAGTAAAAACAAACGACAAATCATTTTAAATTTTAGCTTCCTGTATAGCGCCAAAACATATAACCCTGGAATATATTATGTTAAGCCACATTTAACAAGCGAAATTTCAGATGGTATCAGACGAGTCAAATCTATATTTCGGGAGGAAATTTAAATTAAATAATGACAATGAAGTGTACAACATAAATGGAAACCAAAATATCAGTGTCAAAGTTACATTATAAGAGTGGACGTCGAGATTACTAAATTTATTTCGGCTTAAAGTGTTAGTATTTTCCGTGAGTTTTACTGTGCGGTCAAGGAAACCGGTGCAATGACAACATGTTGTTTACCAACGTCTTTTAACAATAAAATTGAATGAATGGAATATATAAAGGATAAGCGGCTGAACCAAATATGCGCAGCCTACCACCCAGAGGTCCTATAATAACCCAAAGTCTCTTCGAAAATTTATAAGTAATTGTTTTTTCAGGAAGTAGTGCCGAAAAAAATATTACTCCGCCTTGAAAATAGCTTGAAACGATCTCCGTTAATCATACAATTTCAATTTGTTTTAAAGTAAATAATATAAATTTATTTTATCACATAATTAAATCGATAATGAGCTATCTAAATCCAAATCTACAAAAAAATCGTTGATTCTTAACTCCGAGTCCAAGCGGTGTCCGGCCTCAATACAAAGGCGCTCGTAAACTCGGCGGGGAACAAAATAAAAAAGAGAAAAAAGCTGCGAGCCAGAAGAGGATAATAAAGAGAGTCAATTCGCCCGCCGTCTCAAGGTGTGAAGCTGTCATGGACGAAATGATGACTCCATTATTAACGGACTAAATAATAATTTCCCCGCGCCCCTTCTGTGTAGGTGATGTGTTAATAACCGCCTCTTGTGCGTTTCTATGTGTGAATATACGTGTGTTTCTGTATGAGTTCGTAATTTGTATGTGTATGTGATATATCTGTTGCTGGCCCATCGTAAAATATTGGCTCCTGTTTTTGTTTCGTTCGTGTTTAGAATGAATTACTGTTTTAATTTACGTTGTCGAATAGTCGTTGTTTTTGTTATTATGATTTCGGTTTATAGATTGTGTTATGTTTTTGTATGGATTAGAAGGATCCAACTGTTTAATAACTTGTTGGTACTGAGTAAAGTTTTGTATGACCTAGACTTTAAAATAAGATCTATAGAGTGCCGAAAGAATTCTATTAAGATGCGTGTAATTAATAAGAGTGTGGATAAGGTGCACCCTAGAAAAATGCATTTCAACAATATTGTATGATTTTAAAAGTAATCCGTAATCCCGCGTCATCCCAAACTTCCAAACACTCGAAGGCGTCGAGCCCCATAAAACCTTTGATAATAATATTAATAATATATGGAACTCTTAATACACGGTAATCTAGTCTCAAACTACGCAGGGTCTGTATTATGAATACTAAACAACTTATCTGCCCATACAGATTTTTTTAAATATGTGTATGTATACATACCAAACCCTCTCCTCACCCCTAGGGGAGGCCTAAGCCTCTGCAGTGGGGTAAAATGGGCTGATGATGATGATGATGTATATTTGGATATTTACACCCCGACACAGAACGAAAAGGCATGTTCAAGCATACAAATATTTATCCCTAAGCTACGAACTTTGGTTCTGAAATTAGTGGTTTTTACGAAATTTGGTTCTGAAGCACTCGACCAATCAGTGGTCAGTCAAAGTAATGAACGTCGATGAAACGAAAGAGGTCTTATAAGGAAGGATCGTTTCAAAAGTAGTATTTAAAGTCTCTGCGTACCCCCCTTAGAAACATTCGTTTACATAGACATATATATGGTATGTACTTGTAGATTGTGCATAAAAAAGAAACGAAAAAACATAAGAAAAAATTAAAAGCTAGTTCGAACATTGTTTTATAATAAATGTATTAAAAAATTGATTATTTCTAAAATAAATATTAATAGATAATATTTATTATTTTACAACACATTTTACACTACGAATGACATTCCAAACAAATCCTATATAATTTAATCTAATAAAATTTACCTACTATATAGTCCACTAATCATGTAAGCTCGTACAAAAGAGTTCAACGCGGTTTGATACTCGGTAGTATTTTGTGTAAAATATTTTTTTATAATATTTATTATAAAACTTGTAGTTAGTACATTAAATCCTTTCAATCTGTTAAACATTTTAACTGAAAACTTTCTAATTTTTTTTTTAATTAAATTGAATACGAAGAAGGCTTTTATTTGTTATTTTTTCAAAATTATGTCTAGAGAATCTATATTTTAAGTTTGATATCAAGATACTGAAATACTACATATTTTTTAATACAGTTTCATTATATAAGATGAAATGTGGGACTAAAATAACAATACAAACTTTTTCTGAACTTAAAAATATTTTAAGAATTTTTATAAATTGAATTTAGAATAACCTCACTTAGCATATCATTTTTATTTGTCAAATCTTTTGAAAGAAGGAGAAACGAGGTCGTGAAGGAACAGATGTTCCGCCATTTTGAGGAGTCCACATTATTGGGATTAGAATGGTGCCACGTCGATTATTGTATTCTACACTTCAAATCTTTTCAATTGATACTCATATCATATTTAGAATGATGTCATATTTTACTCTTCTATTTGTCAAACGTTTTTACTTGATACCCACATCAAAACGAATTGTGAAGGGAAACTAGTAGGTATGTCATCTCTGGCGTTCTCTATGTTAGATTTGACAGTGTGTTAGGTTAGACAACAATATTGGTAACTCTATATTACCTACATTGTAATCATAACTAAAGCTATGCACAAAATATCATTACAATCGGATGTCTAAAAGTGCTCGAAAAAGCAATTACAAATCTTGAACGGGAAATATTTAAAAATACAGTAATAAATTGTTGCTTTTTTCGTGGTTTTGGGTGATTGTTACTTGTTAGTATTTTCACCTACGGTTTCATCTATTCAACGATAAATCCGAAAGATAATAACTTTACAAATAAACTAGAACTCCTCAAGTTCAAACTAGATGTCATTCGAAATTCGTTGTCTATCAAATATTTATATGTATGTATATTGGCAAAGTTATCCTCATAAAGTTAAATAAATGAAACCGTAGAATGAATAGTACCAATTAATAATTCCCAACTAAGAGAAACCATCAAAAAAGCATCTTACAATAGTAAAACAAATTATTCCCAACACTGTTAAAATTCATAAATAAAATTAATTACCAATTACTATCTAAAATATATAACTACATGAAATCTAATAACATTATGATAAACAGGTCGAGACTTACAAAATATCGTTCTTGGTAATGAATAATATAGAAATTATTTAAGTTAATTCGAGTAGACACGGAGAGGTTAGAAGTGAGGGGGGAAGGGTTCGGCACGCTTTGAGGCTTGAGGTGCTAATAACGAGGCGCCCCGCGGTGCGAGCGCACCCTGCTGTGACAGGAATTTTAAGGTATATGCGCCTAGTACCGACCACGTTTTATAATTCTTATAGATGCTTCATATGTTACAGTCGTCTAAAACTAAGATAGAGATCCTTATGTTGGAAGTCAGTTGTTACCCTCCCAAGTATCCATTTAAAGATTTTCAAATGCATGTTATTCGGATGATAATAAAATTATATGCTACCAGCCAGCTCATCTCATGATGGAGCTGGAATTTGAGCACTGGAAGCTCTTAATAACTACTAGTAGACATCGAATTTGGGCTCGTCTGATTTGTTTTGATGAGCCTTCATCATTACACATTGTGACGAGGTTCTTACAATGGAGCCAGAAAGTGGATCCTGAAAATCTTTATTGGTTACTAGTAACCATACAGAGTTCAGGCTTGTTTAATCAGAGAGTCTGATGGAACTGGAATTGAAGATTGGAACCTCGGACATATAGAGTTATTACACTTGTTTGATTTATTTTAATGGCACCTATTCTTTGCATAAGGTGGTTAGAGTCTTACGATAGAGTCGAAAGCTGAGTACTGGAACTATTCAGTAGCTAAACGCATTCCGAGGAATCGGACTGTGAATAGCTAACAAAGTTACTCTGGGTCCGCCATGGATAACGGCTTATGTAAAACTAAAAGTATAAATAAATTAAATAATTTCATTACAACTAAAAAATACGCTTTAATTTAGTAACACTCTAAAAAGTATCAGATATAAAATATCGTAGTAAAACCCCTTCCAACTTTGCCATTTTTTAAGATTAGAAAGCACAAAAGTAGCTTTTCAAAGAAACCTAACCAGGAAGTGTCCCATGCCTTTGCATTTTGTTAGTAGTTACTTTTTTGAAATTATTTAATTTTAATATAATATTTAGGGAAAGCTCCGATATTCGGAATGAGAATGAAAAAGACTTAATTCAAAAATCAACTCGTAGTAAAGTAAATTATATGCTTGAAGATATATGGCATTAATTATTAGAAAGAAAGAAAGAAAGAAAATATATTTATTCATGGGAAACACCAGCAGACCCAACAGAACAAAAAAACTTAACAACTAAAACACACACATATATATATATATACTTTGTATAGGTCTGTGCCGCACCCACGAATGGGACCACAACTCAGCCCAATACTGCGACTCACGTCGCAGCGCTGATTTTCAGTTGTGCCCCAGAACCCCGCCCCGCAGCGCACGTACGTCCATCCGCGCTCAATACACCGAAATTAATTAGTATAATGACAAACATAAACTTGCTAATCATGTCAGCCGCCTCAATAAAATCACAAAATCTTTTAAAGGGCAATGTATACGCTTTTACAATATAATCCTAGCGAACATTCAAGATCTACCCCTTAACAAGTTTAAAACTACAATAAAACGAAAGCTTTATGCAAAAGCTTATTACAAAGCATCAGACCACTTAGATGATAAAAATCCATGGGTGTAAGCCGCTCGCCTATCAGTTTGTTTCAATAATATTATTCTTAAAGCACTTATTGTTGAATTTTTTTTACGTTATGTTACAGGAATCACAGTTTCCGCCGACGCATATTTTTTCCCTTTTCATATTCCTCGTTTTTTATTATGGGGGTCGTCCATTGTTCGACTGATGATGAACATTTTTCTCAGGGCAATTATTCGTTCACAGTATATATTTATTCCCCTGTACCAAAGAAATGGTCTACATTAGGTAGCTTTACCCCACGTTCATAGTGATTTATCTCGTCCGCGGTCTCTATTAACTATAATCATATCATCGCAGCAAACGGCGAGCCAGTCCATCTGTACGTACCGGCATGGTCATAGCTTGTAATATCTTCATCGGTACAAATATGGATTCAAAATTTGTGATTGATATAACGATATTGTATCTATAATATATAATACTACAACCTCACTCACATGTATGGGCTTGTAGTATGAAATTGCCGTTTGATATAGCAAAAAATTAAAATAGAAATTACTAAGAGAAAAGTATTTATTTAATCAAAATAATTAGCAGTGCTTTAAGTAATTAATAACAGAACAAAAAAAATTTACACAGATTTTCGAGATTTTGATGTGCTTTCAAATGTAACTACATTTAGTACGAAAACACACAATCTAAAGGTGATATTAAATGTCTTTTTTAACATCGATCTAATTGAATTGTTTACAGGACTATGGTGCCGCAGACTTCAGGTTTTGATATTCATTTCAATTCGATACCTACCTGGTCTACCCATTCCTGAAAAAAGGATTTTGACGGACAGACAGACAGAGAGAGAGACGGGCAACAAAATGATCCTAGTAAATTGCCGAAAACTACGTACATAATGTAACGTTAACATATATTTTAAATTACAAATATACCAACACATACATTGTTATTATCTGCGTTTATTACAAATACAGAACACGCCTTGTCGATTCCCAATCCCAGAAGCAATCGCCTTACATTGTAAAGTAAATTGTTTTCTCTGAGGCGAACGATTGAGTCATCACGTTCAGACGTTCGACAGTAAATAATGTATGCAATATCAGAGGTGACTTGTGGTAACACAATTTGCAAGACATGTACCGCAAGTGCTTACTAGATGAATCCTCTGCGGTCGGATGAAAAATTAAAAACTGGTTAAATTCGATGCATAAGAAGGATTCTGCAAAGGAAAATCTACAGTTTCTCAACTTCTTTTATCAATGCTTACATATAGAAAACTGGCCTTTAAAGATCATGCTATTTCGTTATCAGAAAAGCAATGGATGATCGAAATACGTTGGAATGCGATTAATACAGCGTAATTTATGTTTACAGTTTTAAAATATCCTGAGTGGGGACAGCTATTGGTCTTGTTAAATAATACTAGGCAATTTTGTTTTATTTTACTTTATAATAATAATACTTTTTAATTGTTTCCTTTTTTTAGTATCAGATAATTTAAATTAATTGTGTATTTACATTAGCTTTAAGACTATTGTTAATAACGAATTATAGACCCAAGTCTGAAATAAATGTTTATTTATTTATGATTGTAATATAATTATGCTGACGAGTAATTTTTTCTCCCCGTTTCCTCGTACTTTAAAATATCTCTATCGTCCATTGTTTTACTAGTGAAACATCAGTAGGTATACAATATTTAAGGAGTACCTTTTGCAATGTTATTTCAATGGAAATTTGCCTGCAAACTTTGTAAAAGTCTATGAAATAAAAAATTTTTGTACAGTGATTGCTCAAAAATAATATCGCAAAATATTTATAGATGGTGGAAAATTCAAATGAAGCAGTAATGGCAGCTAATACAAGAAAACTTTATTATGAAACGTTGATCCCGAGGATTATTTGGTCTGTCTTACGAAATTGTGCTCATATCGAATACTATAATATTTTTCCGAATCTGTGAAGGCAGTTTGAAATAACACCTACAGGTTAAGAGTGTTTTTGTAGATTTCATATTCGCTTTGTAGCTTCCCTTGATGCCCAATGTATAATTCTAGCTTATATAAGTTCATAATATGTCACTTAATCAGAAGACTGCAAAAGACTTTTCAGTGCAGCGATTTTGACTAATTAATAAATACTCAACAAAATAAACAATTTTTGGATTCCAAACTATTGTATAATAATATATAACATATATGAGTAATCTAATTTTTTAAATATTATAATTTGAAATAACTTATTCACGAGTATAACCTTAGTTGTTATTTTCACCTACAATTTTTTTTACTGATTTTTTTGTCGTTGTGCTATTTTGCATAGCACGCTTGCTAACAACGGGTAGCGTCGCATTTCAATATCATAGGTATATTTTTGTATTTTAACCCGCCCACATCCCGCTGCATCTTACAGGTGAGGACGAGACTTTTTTAAAAGGAAAAATATATTGACCGATAACAATAAAAAAACGTGGAACGTCTCGTGTTTATTATGCTGTATAATCTGATTAAAAATAAAATTAATTTAATATACTTCAACTTGTATAAGCAGTTTTATTGCAGTTTACACTCTGAACTACAATAAATATCTAAATACAACGTTTTGACTAATTAATTACTATTAAAGCAAAATTTTGGCTTTCCTATAATATTCACATAATACGAAATAATATATGCCTATTATATCATATCATAGACATTGAAAACTACGGGAATACTAAAAATCACATTTACAGTAACAACTTCTTCACATTTCACAGTGTAAAGTGTTAACTAATAAATCAAACTTACACAATAATCAAAAAATAACACGATTGTTTAATACTTGACGTATAGGTTCGTGATAACAGCAGTAAAAATGTCGTTACTAAAAAAACATTGTATTAAGAAAAATGAAAAATGACTTCTTTGTTGACAACATCATTATTAAGTGCGGTCACAGACGCCGAGAGAGATTTGCATTACGGAGCTAATCGAATATAACTCTAATTGATGACAGAATAAAGTTTATATTCAATTGTTAATTGTATATACATCGATATGTCGTAAAATAAACTCAATTGGTTGGTAATAGAGTTGAAATTTCGTTACAAAAAAATCGACCGATGCACCAACCCATTTGAAGCGTACACGTGATTGCAGCGTAGCGAATCAGTTTGACAGATAAGAAGGTTATTATTATCACATTTTGTTGAGTGTACTTCGCTTTACATGCGATCGTACAATGCAATTTGTGCGTTTGTTTTTACAGGCTATTTTACTGTCTTCTGTTGTATTGACATAAGTGGTTGCTGCAAGTAATACCTATCACGACATCGGAAACTGGACTCAACAATAAATAATAGGTTTATATATGGTTTATTCTAACACATTCGTTTGGAAGTTAATGTGACCAATTCCACATTGATGCAAGCTTTCTTTTTTACAGAAGAACATGAACTGCCACCTTTTTCAGGCAGATTTCCAAACTATTTTTTGTTATAAATTAAATCAATGCCAGAGGCACATCTTTCTGGTAATTATGTTTGTCTCGCTTCGGCTTGAATCATCAATACTGAGAAAAAAAATACCACAGAACATAAAAAAAATACCATAGAACGGTTTTTAGGCGGTCAAACTAAATAATTCTATACATATTAGTCATTGAACTCTACGGAACAACCTCCGAATAACTCTATGGGCCGGTTCAATGTAAATTAACCATCGGCGGACTATAACCGTCGTGTTCTATACGTTTACCGCAGATTATTCGACAGCAATACCACTGTAGAAGTCACCAACGAGTTTGGCGGTAAATGTACATTTCTATGCCTATATGCTATCCGTCGCAATACTTGCTGACGCAAGTTTTGAGAAGTTTTAAATTAGATTGTCTTTGGTGTGACCATTGCAGAGGATCGCATAACCGAGCCAGTAGATTTTCGATCGAAATCTGTGTGGATTAGATTAGATTAAATAGATAGATAAATTTCCTTTGGCAGTTCCAGCCGCCGAATCCTATTCAGCGCTCTAAGCGCAGATATCTACAGAGTTCATTTTCCCTTTGAACTCGACGATAATTATCCACCGCCGTTTTTTTCTCTCAATGTAGACGTCCACTGCTGGACATAGACCTCCTCCCTAGATGTCCACAACATAAGGTCTTAGGCTTCCGAGCTGGAAGCAATGGTAGCCCACCTCTTTTACCCGGCCGTCAGTCCACCTAGTGGGGACCCGTCGCAAACTACGATGTCCGATTTGTGATTGCCACTTGAGAACATTAGCGGTTATAGGTTTTGCGAACGATGTAGCTTGCACTTTGCTACATAGATTTTCTAATTCTATGAGCTTTATCAGCCACCCCTGTTTTGTCGCGAAAAGATATATTTGAGTTCATGTAGGTATTTATTCGCCAAAAATATATTCATTCTCTCGTTACGAGCTTCGAGATTTTTCTCAATTGTCTTCATCAAATGGATTTACCGATTCGAAAGTTTCAGTAATACTAAAATATGAACCAAACAATTTCGACTGTCAGTTATATCCTTTGAGGTTGAGAACTTCGAAAAAAGGAAATACAGAACACGCATACAAGTCGTAACACATAAATCATAGTAATTTAAGACCTTAGCTCCGCCCGGGCATTTTTTAACTCGATATTTTGACGAGTTATGATTTTTAACGAAGACGCTTTTAAGAATTGACACGTTTATAAATAACAGAGATTTTTTTTAAATCTGTTAAGGTTAACAGATTTACTTCTCGGAACTTGAATTCATGAGGTCTGACCATAAATAAACTCATAAACTCACGGCAAATTCTTATTTTGAATTGTAGATTAAGCAAAGACTTAATCTTACTGTCCATAGCCTGTATCTAAAAGTTTATACCCTAAAATCACTCCGGGCTCAGACCTCATGAATTAAAACTAGTGATAGCCCGTAGCTTCGGCCTCACGGATTACCTACACGTTTGAATTATTTTGGCTTTAGTACACAATCTATTGGCGCATACTTATTATACACGAAACTTTTTTTTTATAATAAATAAAAGTATGTAATAACTTTTATTTATTATAAAAAAAAGTTTACTTCTTTACCTTATTTTCCTCTTTTGTTTTTCTCCCCTTTTCTTATTATACTTCATAAAAAGTTTACATTCAAATCTGAATTTTTGACATATAATAGTGGTTACAAGGATCATTCACTTAGGGGGTAGGTATTTGCGGTCAGTCAGTTGGATATGAGTGCATCAAGGCTTAGCATATTTTTTATATTTTTTTTTAAATAAGGAATTTTCACAACCTATTTTTTTTTGTATAGTGCTAGTTGATTGATAAACAAACAAAAAGCGCAGAACCAATTTTATCAGATTTTAGAAAATCGTATGAAACGCTGTGTTTTATTGTATTCTTACATCACTGGTGACGCACACACCAAGAAATGGTTGACTCTTTGCTCGTCTAAAATGAGGCATAGAGAAAGGTGTTTGAAAATTGTTTTGTTTTGTATTTATTAATTTATAAATTTTCATCAGAGCGCCGCCCCTTAATGAATGGACTTTGTTAAGTATTATCCGTTGTCACAAATTCAGATGTAAGAAACTTGCTAAAATTGATCACGGGCTCTAAAACCATTTATACGTGAGCTTTTAAAATATGAAGTACATAAAGTTTTGAGTGTCAAATATATTATCGATACCGATGTCCAAATTTTATTTGTCTCTATGATTTGTCTGCGCAATAGAACTCGAAATCGTCCCCGGGCGAGAGACGGATTAAATCTATGATTTATGCCACAGGTTGTATAATTTTTGTAACTTATTAAAAAAATATTCTAAATATCACACCTCTATTCACGGTTACGAAAGTGCCGCTGGGCGCGTGTTTGTAATGATTTATCTCTAGCAGCCAGAACACTAGCGGCTGAGGGAACTAATTAATATTTATAGAAATCTATTCGGTACTTTGCCGTAGTAGAAACAGAAATAACATTCGATTGATGTCCAAGTTAACAGGAACGACTACTATAGTTGAATAATGTGTCGACCTAGACAATAAGTACAGACAGGCCGCTGGACAACCGATGCTGATGCTGCTGAACTGATTCAGCACATCTTTGAGGCCTATAAGTATCTTCTGTGATCCTTCTAAGACTTTTGATTGTATCCAATATGATATATTCGTCGCGCTTGAGGCTTCTGAGGGCATAATTATCTAACATAGTTCATAGGTTTGATGTAAACGAAAAGAGTTTACCTGGATCTGCGGTTTCAAGTTTCAAGTCTAACTCTTGGTCCGTTTCTAATTTTAGGTTATGTTAACAACTTGTGTTATTTTGTAAAATATTATCACGAGATAGTATAGTATTCAATTTTAACAGAAAACAATTCACGTATGACGATGTAAACAATGTTATCTCTAAAATAGTTGATTGGCTTACGACAGATAATTTATCATTAAATGAATAAAATATATAATGTTTAATGAGGAACAATGCGGTCCTCGCAGTGACCTGCAAATATAATTGTTATTAGCATAAAATTGGACCTTGTGAATTCTTACGTAGCTTGACCATATGGAACGTAACAACCCAGTTAATGTAACTTTGAACACGACTTTCTATGAATATAGTAATTTACGACATATCTTTTGCATATTCTAAATGGTTTGGTTTCAAAATTTTATGCGTATGTTTAAATGAAAAATGGTTACAATCAAACAATCCCTACTTATAATAATATTTTTCAAAAATGTTTTTGTGCGTACGCCATATCTCCCTTAACACTTCATCAAAATGAAAGATTAATCTATCATTTTTATAGAAACCAACTAGTAAATAATCTACTCATTTTGACTTTCAATAACTGTGTGTATTTATGTAACATTTTGTATTGAATAAGAAAATTTTTAATTTGACTTTGTTTGAAATTATCATAGCATCTTAAGGGTTGCATATTCATATACAATATGTATGAACAATGTACATTGTGAAATTGTACTGACCTGTAAAACCTTTGACATTCCTTATAGTTCACGCTACTTATATACCAAATTCCACCAAAATCTGTTTAACAATTTAGGCCTGAATATGTAACTAAAATTTCCGTGGTAAAAAATACACTGAAAAAGAAATTAGCTGATAAAGGCACAGGAAAAAGCTTAGTCGATAGCTTCCTGTGGTATAACCGCAAAAAGAACTTAGTGGCCGTTTAAAAAGATTTTATTGCCCCAAGTTTAATGCGCCGTTTGTTTCTTCAAAAATATATAAATAATTCGCTGCAGTTACGATTGTACGTTGTAGTTATAAAGGCAACAAAGTATATCTAACAAAAATTGCCCTGATCGTAGAGATTATACATTTTTTAAATAAATAATAATAATAGTACCTGGAACATCACACATAGCGCCATCTAGTTCCAAACTAAGCAAAGCTTTTATTTAGGATACGAGACAACTGATATACATACTTAAATATTCTTTATGATAAATACATAAATAGATACTATTACACCCAGACGTGAAACAAATAGGTGTGTTCATGCACACAAATATTTGTCCGGGCGGGAATCGAACCCGCGACGTTTAGGGTCTATAACCACTCGACCGAACAGCCAGTCAGCTAAATAACGGCTATACTTATTAAAATCAAGACGTTATCACAGTAGTTACGCAATTTTGTTGTGACAACAAGAGTAAAATTCTCTATCGTTGAAAAAGCTCGAGCTACAGTGTCTGTTGGCATGTCATAGAGACAGTGGTGGACCATTTGGTTCGCTGCTCACTGTTCGTTGATCTTAACAAGTTTTCATCTCGTGAAGTCTAGTAAATCATAGTGCATAGAGCTTTTGTACCATAACGAAAATAGTTTGTCTTTCTCGATCTTCTGTTGGTGATATGATAGAAACATTAATTCTTTTCCCAATACTTTTGTACTAAAAGTTTTTATATGCTCCAAAACATGTAACTTCGAAGGTATATTACGACGCTAACAAAACTATTAATAAATATTATTAATCCAATGGAAAACAACTATACATATCTATCACTGGATCCGTGCCTCGGAGAGCACGTGAAGCAGTCGGTTCCGGTTGCTGTGAATAGATGGCAGTCGGTACAATCCGCCAACTCGCATTGGAGCAACGTGGTGAATTTAAGCTCTAAGCCCTCTCTCTGATGCTGGCTTATGGAAAAAAAATGGATAACAACATTTCATTTTCACAAGAACTCTTTTATTTTTTTTTTATAAATTTCTGAATTGTCTGAACTGACGACCGCTTAGCCTAGTGGGCAGCGACCCTGCCTACGAAGCTGGAGGTCCCGGGTTCAAATCCCAGTTCGGGTCAGTGTTTATATGATGAATATTAATACTAGCACCGGGTCTTGGTTGTTATATGTATGTGGTGTCTTCGCTTGGTACCCAAAATACAAGCGAATGCTTAGTTTGGGACCTAGACGTTGTTGTGATTGTGTGTGTTATTATTATTATTAATTCATTTTTTTAATATATCTAATATTGTATCGTATTGTATTTTTATAAGTTACAATTGATTAAACAATTTTAATTAAAAAACTTGGAACTAATTTAGGGTGCCAACCCTCCTTAGTAATATTTATTAATATATTTTACAATATATGATCAATTTTAGGCCTAGGAAATGAATGGGGGTTCCAAAGACAAATTGGAATCTTAGACTCCATATATCCATAATGATAGCTGAAATTACAGAACAGAATTTTGAACCCAATCGAAGTATCTCTTCTATTAAGGTTATATAATGAAAAAGGTTTATCAAACTGAACAAATAAGTGAATTAACACATTAGAAGGACTCGTAAATAAAAACGGGGCAATGTCCATGCGTCACTCGATACATTTCTAACACATTAACTCAGTTATATAATTGTAATATTATTCATACGAGAATATTATCCCATTAATAAATAACATGTTAATCATCGAAGAAATATGAAACGACTGCGCTTAATATCTCGCTTATAACTAGAACCGGGTTTATGTTTCGTATCGGAGTACAAAATTTGAATACGATATTATGAAAATAACTAGAAAGATCGCCCGCAGCTTCGGCCGCGTGGACTAAATATATGCGTTATAATATTCAAACTTTAGTATTTGCGCATACTTATTATACCCAAAATTATTTTTTCAGATATAGGTTTCTTTTTTTCTGGTTCATTCCAGAAAATATCAACGTGATAAAACCTATTCTTCTACGAATAGGAAACAATACCGGCGCTCGCGTGGTACAGAAGCGAGACTCTGGCACCGAGTAATTATTTACTTGTTTCGGCTAAACGGGTACGCCTTATTAGTGGAGGTTACTCAAATTCTGAGCCTAATTCTAATTATGACAGAATTCAAAGTTGTGCTTAGAAGCTTCTTGTTATGAAGCTAGAAAGCTAGCCTCCACCGTCACCGATAAAGCGAACGCGTACGGCTCAAACAAATGAATGGATGGCCATAGTATACATCGAGATTTGATTTCATTACGTTACAAGGGTTCAAACAAACTAATAGACAGAAAAATCTTGCTTTTGCTGGATTGAAAAAACATGAAACTCGGAAGTTGTCGCTGACACGCACACTTAAACATTTGGAGATATCGCGCGCTTAAAATTTTTACTTAAACTCGGGTTCCGTGAACCGATTGCTGTGATATTTTTTTTTTCAAGATACCTTAATTTTTAATTTACGTTAGTTGAAGGTGGCTGACGGTTTTGATTCTACTTTCGAAATACGTTTTTACACTTTTTATGTTGGGCAATAAGTAATTTCAAACAACTGTCGATTCAAAATTTGTCACACAAAAATATGTTTTTACTTACCAACAGATAGGCTATTTTAATGCCCTTTCAGTTATGTTTCATTTAGATCCATAGCATTAATCGTATCTGAGATAATAATAACAATTTATGTGACTGTCAAGAAATTTTATGAAGTCAAGTTTGATGTCACAGCACCGATGACGTAACTGGGTGACTTTGTTTGTTTGATCGACATACGTACCACGTCTGAAACGCGCGATGCCCAAAGAAATATACGCGTTTTCGTGGAACACGTTTTGGTGACGCTCAACTTTCATCGCATACCTCGCTACTGTTTTTGGTGATAAGTGTGAGTCGGACTCACACCCTAACGCTTTCGTAGCTACTGTTATATAACGTATTTACAGATACTATTACCCAAATAACACGAAAACACATGTAAATTTAAATATACAAAAAAATGTTTTTCATGTGATTTTCATGTGTTTCTGCTGTGAGATCTTGCTTCTTCCTATCATAATTCTAGATCAACGGGATTGATTTATTTGCAAGTATATGGCATAAATGGTCGTATTTTTTGAGTGCGTTGATTTGGAAGTGTGATTTTTTTACAGCTTTAAGGGACCATAGGAATAAGTAATTGATATTATTAATATCAAATTGATACCTCTACGCTTTTTTAAGAAAAAAAGTCTTCTCAAAAAAATTACCCTATTAGGGTTCGTTTTGAAGTATGGAACCCTAAAATTTTTGGTCTTTAGATATAATTATTTTCTATTATTTTTGTTTGTATTTGTATGTTTCCCGAAAAAAATAAAATAAAAATAAATAAAAAAACTAAAAATGTGTTTTAAGGTTCAGTGACGACTATTTATTTAACTGAAAATATTTTGTCAGCTTTTGCATGTACACACAGTTGCTAAAACGTAAGTACATTTTCTAAGCCGTATTAGCTTATCATATTGATTAATTTCCTATTATGATAGTTTGAATTTTCTTTGTACTATTTAAATTAGTAGTTATTCCATAAGAAACGAAGATAATCATTTAACTTTTACATATTGACAGACCCATTGGTCGAGTGATGGGAGATACCTACTATAGGACTAAAGGTCGCAAGTTCAAATTCCACCCAGGACAAATTCTTGTTTGCATGATCGAACATGTCTATTCATACCTTGTCTGGGTATAAGTAATAAATCTTTATATGTATGTATTATAAAAATATTTGAATAAATAAATATGTCTGTTATCTAAATTGTAGGTAAAAAAATTAAATTAACAAGTAATGAAGTTAATTATTTAATTAAATTAATTTAATAGGTAAAATACCCATTCAACAGGTGCTGCCTAGTTTGTAACTAGATAACCCTATATGAGATTTTGCAGTAATCATATAGTATATTATAGCATTATAGTATTTCACAAGCAATCCCGCTTAATTAAAATATTGAGTAAAACTTAAATATTTGTGACCAAAAAAATTATGATTAATTATCATAATTTCTGAAATACTATGGAACGTATGATGAAATCAAACCATAAAGGGATTACAGGTGTGAAGTTACCAATATATTATTTTTTAAATCTGATTAAAACATAAGCTTTATAAACGGTTCTATCAGCATTTATCTTTGTTCAATTATATATTTATAACTAATACGATATGCCCATATTACGATATGCGATATACGATACGATATATAGAATAAGTCCTTAATAGAAACCAATACTTCACGAAATGTATTTGATACGCAAAGAGTGCGAGCGCACTTTTTGAGTCCATAATGTGTATGTATGTATATATCGCAATAAAAAGATAAATCTGCATGGTTGTAAATTGTGTTTCCTTTGGTTTACAAAACTGTATTCTTTGTACTATACATTAATAATTAATATTTTGTATCTTTCCGGAACAAAAAACTTTTGATTTTTTTGGCTGTTCTTTTGAACAGCATTATATTCCGTAGCGTCGTCGGTACGTATTCTGAATTTTATTTCATTGATTAAAATAGTCCGGCCGTCCGTGGGCAAAAATTATTACAGGTTTCTAAAATCTGCATTTTCTGTAAGCTCATTGAGATATGGGTGTGTTAAGGCGCGGCGCCCTTAACAATACTTAAAAATTATAAAGATTAATAACTATTTTGTAAGACTTAATTTTGTTACATAAGCAAAGAGTGTGGTATCAGTCAGTGAAGCGTATCTTGATGTATGGCTCATCACAAAATGGTCAGAAGCCATGCAGTAGTTAGTACAATAAAACATAAGGTTTCAAACGATTTCCTAAAAGCTGGTAAAACTATTATGTACTACGCTTTTTGTTTGTGTAATATAATAAATAGCAGTATTTAAAAAATGGTGCTAATCGTCCGCTATTGAATAGTTATTCTTCAATAGTTTGTTGATTTATTATAACATTAACATTAAATGTTTCATAAGTTTTTAAACGGTATGGTTGTAGTATAGATATACATTGTAGTAGATAAAATTAAATAAAAAAATGCACTTGGAAATTTTTAAAAAGTCTGTGCTATATTTTTTCTGTAACTATTAACATTAAACTGATTACTACCTATATGATGCAAATTGTAAATTTTTCAATAGATTTTAGAGTGGCCCGACGCTTCACTGCGCTTCGCTCCTCGCATTGACATGTCTGACCTAACCTAACCAAATATTTTTTAAGTGAACGACTAGACATTTCGTAAAAGGTAATGTATTCATCCGATAATCAGAAGATTAATATATTTTATTCATCCATTTAACGGACGACTAGACACTTCGATATTTAATTTTAGAAGAACGCAGTTTTTAACTTCCCGCATATCCAAGGGAAGTTATTGGTTTGCGTCTGATTTTCGAAAATCGAGTTTTGAACAGATCTCCACGTTTTGAGGTCCTGGGAAGTCATTCTATTTCCGGCTGGATGTGTGTGTGTGCTTTTTTTGTCGTACGATATCTTGAGAACGGATCAACCGATCAAGACCCACGATACGGCGTTCGAAAGAGTTTATCGAGACTTAGATCTGATTAGATTTTAAAGTTAATCGGTTGAGCTGTTTCAAATATATTCAAAAAATCTAAATCAAAAAATTAAATTTTTTAACGTTTTTTTTAGATAACTTTAAAATTTCCTAACCGATCTACTAGAAATTTTCTATACGTTTTTTGTGCATAAAAACTGCGTTGTTCAAAAAATATCGCAGTTTATAACTTTCCGAGAAAGTGTTTTTTTTTAAATAAATTTGAGATTTTACGACCAATCGATTTTTGACTTTACATAAAAAATTTATGCTTACAAAATTGCATAGACTGCTGTAAATTGCATTGAAATCAAACGAAGCGTTCAAAAAATATCGTAGTTCAAAAATTTCTAAGATAACGTTTTGTTTGAATATGTCCCTGGTTTTTGAACTCGAAGAACTCTAAATTTATACAAATTCTATTTTTGAGCTTGAAGAGGTCAGAAAATAAATATTTTGAGCTCGAAGAGCTCAAAAAACCGTGAACATCGATATTTTGAGCTTGAGCAATAGCTTTCAAGCTCTACAACTTTCTAATAGGGATATTTCCGAGTGCTTTGATCTCGAAAATAGCGGGAAGTTTCAGGGATGGCCTGCAGGGTCAATCGATTTTTTTATTCTTAGACAGCGAAATATGCATTGTGTCATAACGTACCAATATCCACTTACCTAACTGAATATTTCTTATTATAGAAATTCGTGGCCATTTGTGGTTTGTGGTTGCGTGTTTTTAAATAAATTATTTGAACTTTGAAATTGTTTAGAAATAATATCTGATTGCATTAAATTTATAAGTCCATTATCATACATATCAGGTCTTAACCTATGAAGTTGCCGTTTCGTACGAAATAAGTAAAGTATTTTTTTCAAACATATTTATTTCTGTTATTCAAAGTAATCACCCGTGCAATCGATGCATCTTTGCCAACGCAGTGGCAGTTTATTGATGCCCTTCTTGTAAAAATCAATTGGACGGGAGGCAACAAGGCATTCTCTTCAAAGGCATTTTGTACTGTGTCTCGAGAATTGAAATTTTTTCCCGTTGAAGTTGTCCAAATTTTGAAAAAAGTAATAGTCGGTAAGTGTAAGGATCTGGTGAGTACGACGTATGAGAGAGCACTTCCAACCCCAACTCTAGCAGCTTAGAGACTGTTTGTTGTGCAGTATGGGGTCGTGCGTTGTCGTGACGGAGCAGCGGGGACGACCGATTGACCAAAGCTGGTCGCAGACGTGCGAGCTTCTCCATCATTGTCTTCAGTTTTTCACACTACACATCTGCAGTAATACTATTCCATTTTGTAATGACCTGTGATGAATCACACCGACACTAGACCACCAAAGAGTGACCATCACCGTTTAGGGGTTATTTTCGTTTAACACATTGCTTTGGTGCTGAACCAGGATCTAACCAACTTGCTGAGCGCTTTCTATTGTTGAACAAAATCCATTTTTCATCATAGGTAACAATCCGGTTCAAAATTTCTTCATTTCTGTGCCTGTTGAGCAACGCGAGGCAGGTCACGACGCATACGTTGCGCTGGCGATCGTTAAGTTCATGGGGTACCAATCTATCAAGCTCTTTTACTTTGCCGATTTGTCGCAAAGGGGTCGCAAATGGTCCATTATTGTTTTGATGCTAACATCAGAAGCTGCTTCAGCTGTAGTTTGAGTATCATCAGCTTTCACAATCGCTTTCAATTCATCATTATTGATCAAAGTGTCCGAACGACCACGAGGTTTATTATTCAAGTCATAATTTCCAGAACGGAAGCGGGTAAACCAATAACGGGTTGTGTGTTCATTTGTTAAGTTCTTTCCGTAAACGTTGTTGTTGTTACGTGCCGTTTGTGCTGCATTAGTGCTACGACGGAACTCACATACCTACCATAATTACACGAATTTTTAAAGTGTCCATTATGCCAAAAAATGTTCAAATGTAATGAAAACACAACGCATATCAATAAACAGAAGAATGACTTTGTAAAAGGAATGTCATGTTTTTGAAACACAATTAATTTGAATTTAGAATCCACAGCCAATCAAATTTTTTTTTTTTGTTTGAAATGGCCAGTACTGAAGAACCTAATATTTTTATATATATTTCAATTATAACTGTGAATATATGTCACTAAATTATAGCAGTAACGCTAATATTTTTATAGATATCTAATAACATAACCTACCATTTACGAACAATGGGTTGGAGCCCCGGGTAAGCGGGAGGCGTCTCGATCCAATAAATCGTCTGTAGTTAAATTCAATCCTTCGAATACTGGCCGCCTTATAAATTATGACATTATACTTTTATGTATGGTCGTCTCAGTTGACCGAGTGGAGGAACATTTGGAGGTAGCAGATTCTATTACCTGTTCTGTTATAAAAATCTCTATGTTCATTTCAATTTTTATTGATCGATTTCAATACAAAAAGCTATATTATTAATACTGATGTTAGAACAGTTCCGGAAAATACGGGTTATAAAGCATCGAAAATGTATGTATACAGTGGACAATTTAGGATTTTTGTGGTACTAGTCACGCTATAACGATCAGCGGTTAAGCAGATATTATTTTGAGTCGTTATTTAAAACCAAAAATGAATGTGACTGAATGTCACCGACCTTGAAATATACCCTATTCAATAAAAAAATATAGTCAATCAAATCGGTTCATAATCGGCGAAAATATCGCTTAGCATACACATAGACAAAAAACAATCGAATTGGGAACTTCCTCTTTTTGTAGTCGGATAAAAATTTATTTATTAACTAACTTGGTAACGCGACCAATTCATACAGTATCTTTTCAAGAAAAGCAATCTTTAAATTATCATTTTAGTTTGTGTTCTTATAGTCAGTTGAAATTAAATTGAGTTAGTTATTTTCTAGAATAATTTACACTCCAATTAATACGAAAACACGTATGGTGCATTCAACTTTCTCTTATTCATTCTTCATAGTTTGCCTCGTAATTCTTAAACGTACTATAAAATGAAAATTTCGAGGTGACTAATTTAACTTAGGTATTTACTGAGACAACGTATTTAAACAATGTCCTAATGATCTTTGTGTGTCGATATTTTAAATACCCACGGATAGCGTTTAACTGACAAAATAGCTAATAGCCGATTTAAAGCGACTAAGGAAATCGTTAAGCCAAAAAAGAAAAAAATAATAATAAACAATTGAAATGTTCCATCCAATTAAAAATTAATAGGTGCTTTAATTGAAAAATTTGAATACGCAATAGAAACTGAACTTGTACATATAAAAATGTTAAAGGTAGATTTCGTATGATTGCGACCATAAAGTCGTTAGTATAGTTTAGTTAGTGAGAGTAATTTACATGTATATTATACGGGTTCGGCTGAACGTAGTCAAAACTTATAGAGCGTGTAGAGCTTACCAAACTTTACGAAAAGTTTCAATTGAGCAGATGAAGCAAACAAGCGGTTACCGTGAAAAACATGTTTAAAGTTTAATTTTTTTATAATTTTTTTACTTGTTTCATTTAGTTCGGTAAGCTCTACACGGTCTATAAGTTTAGACTACTTTCAGCCAAACACTAGGTATAAGAAAAAAATTATAATACAGTAGAACTCGTTTTAGGACATGGATGATAAATATAAGAATTTTGTTCTTATTACAATATTTCTAAAATGTTGTTAATTAACATTTTAATCTTGATTTTCGTACCGGAGGTGTGTACAAAAGTGTGTGGAGTACATTTATTCCCACTAATCTCTATGCTATATAATATATAAATGTAAGTGTTTATTGGTTTGTCCTTCTTTGACGCGATGATTTGATCGAGGTGATTTTCGCATAGATGTTGTTTATGGAGAGTAACATAGATTAAGTACATTTTATCTCGGAAAAACGCACAGTTCCTGTGGAATAATTATTCTTCATGCTAAAATTTATAAACAGATTTTGATGAAATTTGGCATAGCGATTTCTTAAGTAGTGAAGTTTTAGAACTTTCTAGAAAATTTCACAATGTTGTAGTCCATGCGGGTGAAGCTGCAGGCAGAAAGCTAGTACGGAATAAAGTTTACTGAGTATCACTGCTACTTTATAATTTTGGAATGATAGTTCGTTCGTCCGTTCAGTTCAGTTCGAGCTCTAACATCGTTATTGTCGACGAATTTTTTTTTTAAACTTAGCACAGATGTTCCTTTTGACCTTAATTTTGCAACTACTATTTTGGACTTGATTGAATAAATCTTCAGGTACCATCGTCTAATACCATTAGTCTGCGGTACTTATCTTTATACGTCTGACATGTTTAATTTTAAAATTACAATGCAATCATTATAAACAAATATTAAATTTTATCCAAAACGCATAAAATTATCTACCAATCGTAAAATGTATTTTATGTGTTTTCTCCATAGAGTCCGAAACAAAGAAAAATCGCTAGTTATGGAACTATACCTTAAAATCGTAGCTTGTAACTGCGTCGACCTACCGAAATAAACATATCAAAAACACCCAGCTTAATGGTATTAAGCACGCGAACGGGCCGTAAAGCAAATTCTAATGTGTCTCACAGATTCTAGTTATAAAATATACAAAGATAACAAGTCTGACATGACATGTTAACGGCTTTAATTCTATTACATATCGCCGCTAAGAAAATTCCGTGTTGAATTCACGGATTTTTTTTTTATTCTAATATTATTATGAATAAATTTTGGATGCAATAAATTTCTGCTATACTAAAATACTTTTCAATACATTTGCTATTAATACGGTCTTTATGACATCAAAACTTGAACCTTAATGTTATATTTTACAGTACTAGGCCTTTTTACTTTACACCAATCACAAACCAGCATTCTGTTTGTAACGCATGCGTAAACCGCGAAAAGCAGCCCGCTCCCGGCTTTAGCTTCCGCCATTATTATTGCATTTGAAGTATCTAACAAATTTTAATTGCAAATGTATTGAAAAACGTCGTATGATGCTCGTACTGAATAAGCTGGCTATTATAGCCATCGGTTTATTATAAGCACTCGGCTTCGGCTCGTGCTTATAAACACCTCGACTATAATATGCAACTTACCGTACTTGCATCGTAATGTACTATTACATTCGTGCTTTTATTGAATAAAAGCACAATCAGTTTTTCGTCAATCATGTTTCCTCTAAATACAGCAATAATGTTGCCCTGAGGAAAGTGTTCATCATCCGTTAAGCAATGGATGACCCCCAAAATAAAAAACGAGGACTAAAAAGAAGAAAAAATATGCATTAGCGGAAATTATAATAATAATAATAATAATCTTTTATTTACGTTACCAAATTTTTAACATAACTTTACTAATGATTGGAGGCACCTTTTAAGCATGTAATGCCTGTGTCAGGAGATTATGGTTTTATTATGAAATTATGAAATTATGGTTCCTATAACGTAATTAAAATGACACGTAGTATTTCTTTCTCGGTTTCCTTTTATTTATGAATATATTGATCATCAATTGCTTTACTGACGGTGAACCATCATATTTTTCGAAGATTCGATCAAATTTTCATTACGTCCATGTAAGAGTGTAGACGCGATTGTGAAAACAATAGAAAATCAATTATCGTTTTTTTTTTTAAATTGATTTTTAATTGTGTGTTATTATTATTTTTTTTTTATTAATTTAAAACACAACAGCTTTTATTTAAAAAAGTTCCAGGTTAAGTAAAAATACAAAAAATGGTGGGAAAAGCAAAAATAATAGAACATAGAAGAAAAGATTACAAAATTTTAGAAATTGGTAAAAATTATACAAAATACTAAAATAAAAATTGCATATTTTTGAATGCAGTAGAATAATAATATTGAAATTATCACTCACTAATGCACTATTTTCTACTAAAATGAAATTTTCCTACTTTCAAACAAAAAAAGTTTTTAACTTTTAACTTGCTTTAGAATTGTGATTTAGAATAGTGCGTTCTTGTGGTTCGATTTAGCAATGATACGTGTAGTTTTTTTTTTAATAATATTAAAATGTTTATTATTATTATGCATCAAAGAACATGATTCGATACTCGTGACAACAAATAAATTATTCACTCGTGAAAGGTAATCCGGAATAATTTTTTTTTACAACAAGATTTATTTTTGTAGAAATTATAATGATATTAGGACTTCATAATATCAATCTTCCTGTTGACGAGCTACACGATGCACGCTCACGGCTCGCTGGCGATAGGCCGGCTTCCAATGCCCAAATCTCCTTGTTGCCTAACTATATGGCCGAAAATTCAGTCTACCAAAATTATCAGAACAAGATAAGTAATAGTTGAGGAACGGCCTGTTACACCATATGTAAATATAGGTAATTAAGTTCTAGAGTTCAGCAGTTTTCGTAATAAAAGCAAAATAATAATGAACCGTTTCTTGTCGACAAAAATATTTACTTACATTTGATCTACGCTAGAGTCAGAACGCTAGAGTCTTCAAAGCTGTGCTTTAAAGCTTCAAGTGGACAACGGCAAAGTACGTTCTTGTGATTCGTTTGTAACTTCAATTCCTAATTTTGAAATTATAAGATAAGGAAATATATTAAAATAAATGACACACAGGGATTCTTTTTTGGATTCTGTACTCCGAAGAATTCCGTTTTAAAGTTTTGAAGTAAAAAATCCTAAAAATGGAAAATAGCAATTAATCGGAATAGATTGGTACCTTTCTGAAATGATAAGACCAAACATTGAACTATATTACTAGAACCCAATAAAAAATTTCGTTCGAATCCAATTTTCTATGTTTTTGATACCAATGGTCGTTCAATTGTAAAACCATAATAAATATGCCACTACCAAATCGCTCTTTCACCCATTTTGTGATACGTGTTACCAATTTAGTAATCTATTAAATGAATTTATTGTAAATATTACCCAACACTCATTTTTTAATAATATTTGACGCTCAATTAATTATAATTTATTAATATGAGGATTTTATTGCAGACATAAATATGTTTAATTTTGATTTGATTGAAAAGTTTAACTTTTCAGTAAAATCAGAATTTGACTTAAAAATTCATCCAACGCTTCGCTTCCCAATACGTGGCCTCCACTCGAGAACCCGTCTACCCCATCGGTTGTCGGTTCTACGGCAAATAAGACCGGCCCATTGCCACTTCAGCTTGCTAATCACTTCGGCTATGTCGAAAACTTTAGTTCTTCGACGGATTTCAGTATTCCTGATTTTGTCAGTATTCCTGGTTTGTTATCGTCCGATAAATGTGCTTATTTATGAGTTATTGAAAACATATAAGGGTTTTTGTTTATAAAATTTTATGATTTAATTATGTTTAATTACTTTATTGTACCTACATAAAAGTACTGTATCAAGACGCATCAGCTCATGTTCCGAAATGATGTATAGCAATAACTTTTTGTGCATTTTGCTTAACAATTATACATTTATTGTAATATATATATTTTATTAATTATTTACAATTATTCTATGTAAGAACATAAAAAAAAACAATTATGCCATGTAGATAAATAAGAGAACCTTATTCTCATATTTTCTAAACACAATTTTTTTTTCACATTATATCGTAATAGGTATTAAGAAAAAAACCGCAACGGCAGTTTAATTTTTTTTTATACAACACTTCTGAATAGACTTCATTTTAAATTACAATTTTTTTTCCAAAGAAGATGGCACGAGCTTGTGTTTCTACATTAATAGACATACTCAAGTGTAACAGTAGACCAAATTATGAATGCAAAAATTTGAGGCACAAATAATTTAAAGACATTAATAAAATTAATATTTTAAACTCTTGTGGTACAAGATTCCGAGAAAAAAAAAATAGTGGTGTCAGTTGCTTAATCCACAAAAAAGTACAAATACGGATAATGTAAAAGATCCTTGATTCCCAGTAAAGAGTATCTCCTCTTTACTGGGAACCGAACCGGCGACCGTTAATGTGAACTCGGTGTTAAATAATTTTCTACATAATCCCAAAATTATATCGGTCATAAATATTCGTTTGTATTGCCTTATGTCCAAACCCATAAGTAGTGAAGATCTTAATATCGATATATCGATAATTATCAATTATTTATAGTTTACTAATTGTCATAAGTAAAATGTTTTTAGCTCACACGCACGAGAAAAATCCAGATTAATTTAGTTTTACGTTTACATTGTATTACTTTGACTTTGATCCTCTATTCCAAATAGCGTAGTTTTTGCTGTGCGCTGCAACATGACAAATAACTAATTGCACACTGATTATTTGCGGTCGTCGTATACAGCAATTTATACATTAGGTATTTGTTTTAATATTATCGAACATGCTGATTCTGTTTTATTTTTAAAGAACATAACACAGAAAAAATTTAAATATTTTTGCACTTTTTTATAGTATTTTATTTTTATTTATTTTAATCAAATACATAATATTTTTGATAGAAATATTTCGTTGTAATTATTTCCTTTTGTTCATGTCTTGGCATTAACGATGACAAGGTCGAATCTGACAGATAGTATCATTCAGATTGCAGTGCCTAATAAAGATACAACAATTACAATTAATCATTAACGACAATTTATTGTTGTCATTTAACTATTTATCAAAATCGTCGACTATGATTGCGATTATCTATGAGTTTTATTTTAAAAGCAATCATATCCCGCAGAGAAACTCCAAGCACGGCTCTATCTACAACAAAAGAGTAACTCAGAGCTTTTTAATGAGGCTAACATTTAGGGACCACGTCTTATTTCCGTAAGTCATCACTGTTAACACATACTTTTCAAAAGACTTTTTATCTTTAGGTATTGAAGTATATCGGGCTCAAAGGCACTGCGTAGCTTCTCAAACGGTGCCCAGACGCATAGTATTCTTGGATTGACTTGTCTATCGAATTTAAACTTACCCACTCGGACTATATGTCTAAAGTTAATGCATTGGTCGGTGAGTTTCCACTTTTCCACGCCCACTTGTAAACTCAATAGTTGAGAAACTCTCTTGGGTAAAAGAGCATGACGCAGAGGACCTCCATAGATTCTGCGATTACGATAATGTCGACAACAATTTAAAAGTTTGACTACAATCTATTAAAATCTATCGATACTAATTTATCGACACAGTGCCTAACCCTAAAAAATAAGTTGGAAAACCGAATAGAGATTAAGACATTTGTGTAGATTAAAATATATTGTACTTAATAATGTATTAGGAGTTATTAAAAGTTTTTTTATCGTCGGCTTCGAATCCGACCCGTTCAGTTTAGATATCTGATCTTTATAATGTTTAGGATCAGGTCATGTGTAGCAACGCAGAATAACAGAGGTGCGTTTTTGAGACATATTTATTTAATAAACAAATCAAAATAATGTAATAAATCGTCGATACAAAAAAAAACTGTCTCTCATAAAATCGATAATAATGCTTGCATATCAAAATAGTCAAATGATTTCTTAAATCCTTGAGGGCATTTATGAACGCTAAGTTAATTATATCGACCTCACTTACTAACTTTTGTTATATTTTCTCAAGAAAAATATAGATATTTAGTAATAAGATTATTCGATATTAGAGGGATAAAAACTTGATGAATAACATTAATTCAAACTTTTGAGAGTTAACTTTACTTGTGTTTGGAATTATTAAATAATAATTTAATTTTAAGCTTTTTTTAAACATACCAGATTTTTCCATTTAAAATCAAAAAGAATGTGTAATAATATTTTTTTCTTTACTTTAGAAGTGTCTCGCTCAAATTAGCTGTAAATAAAAAAAAACATAATTGAAACCGGTTCATTCTTTTAAAAGAGGGACTAGTCCACAGATAGACAAATAAACTGAAAGGTAGCTAAGAATTTCTAACAAAGAAACTGCATTGAAATCGATTCATCTGTTTATGATTGAGAAGTTACGTTGCCACAGATAGACGAAGGCTTCAAACTTATAAACCACTTTTTGTATCTGGGGTTAACCCAACGCAAAGAGTTTTATTAATGAAATAAACATAATTGAAGTAATTCATTTCAAATATAATAATTTAAATTTAAGTGATTGAAAACTATAACTTGTATATTATTTTTTAGTATATTATGTTATTTATGTACATATTTCATTTCCAATGCAAATTTGACGGTAATTACAGTAGGTATATCTACCGAAATTCAGTTAAACTAGCACATGATTTGGCACTTCGACGTTTTAAATGTCCGTTTTTAGATTTCTAGTATTTACCAACGTTCCGCATCTTAAAGATAAAATTTCTAAAATATTATTACTTAGATTGAATTGCTTTAATTGAATTGAATGAATTTCTAAAATATTATTACTTAGATTGAATTGCATTAATTGAATTGAATGCTTTTAATCATGATAAAATTACAAACTCCCAAATACCAAAGTCAACGCAGGTATAAAAGGTGCGAGCTTTAATTAAGCTAGCTTTATATTTTAATTTTTTTTGTCCACTTAAAAATTAATAATACCTACACATACAATTTATTTGTAAAATTTTTCATTGTTTATCCGTGTTGCGGGTCCTTATATTTGGAAAGTAAATAAATTGTACTATTATTAAATATTATAACTCCATATGATACTTATAGGTACTGTATAATTCGTGTTCTTTATTATTATATATAATTAATATAAAATAACGTCACTTGCCGTGTCTTTCTGTGTGTTCGGCTATAGGGTTTTGGAACTATACTAAATGAAATACGATTTTCACCATCATTTAAATCATTTGTCGAGGATGACTTTGAGCATAATACCTACTTATAAAGATCGCGAAGTTTCTGATTTACGTACTAACAATGTAATTTTGAGGGCGCTTATATGGTTTACGCTAACTACACTATTAATTGTGCATCACAACAAAAGCTACAAAGATACTTAAGAGCAATTTTTCCAATACAGGTATATTGATACATACCTAGGTGCATATTATTTCATTATAAAAATAAATATGTTAAAATGTATTCCAGCGAAGCTGGGGCGGGTCGCTAGTTGTTTATAAATGAAAATTTATTCTACGAACGGAATTAGGTAACTGAGTGCAATTCAAAAAACCAGGCAAGATGGTTAGCAACGAATCGATCAAAAACTTCGAACACAATGTGAAAACAACATTTCCTATACAACCTCTGTGCTATTCTATTCCACAAGTTAATTGAGCAATACAAGCTGACACCTCCGGCGGTGAATAGCCAATTATTAATATGAGCCTTTGATTAATTGTGATATCAGCATTTAATTTTCGTGTTAACAGACGCCGCCATTGTCCGCCGTGACGTATCAATTTTGTATAAATTAAATTTCCGACGCCTTTCCGTGGGCTTCGTTCGAACGGTACGAGGTCGGTATCGCGGTAAAGTTGAACTGAGTTTAAACTCAGTTCATCTACTAGGTTATAAAAAATAATATTTAACATAAAACCCACTTACAATACTGCATGTAGATCTAATTGAGAACTTAACTATAACATAGTAATTACGTCAGATTACTAATTAATACATACATACTAATAAAGACTAAAGAACGTATCACATGTTCTCATTAACCGCAAACCATTAATTTTCTTATATCGCAGTCGCATTTTGCATCTCACACTTCGGTACACTAATTGACAATTAAGTATACTGGTAAATATTTAAGTGTAGGGTGAATTTTTGCACGTTAAATATTAATCGCCAGTTAAAATCTAAATTGTAATTATAACGAAAGACAAAATTGAATTAGTTAAGTAAGGTATCTTATCTGCTTGTCTGTCTGTTCCAGTTAATCTCCGAAACGGCCGAACAGATTTTAATGAAATTTTGCAAACACGAAGAAAACAAGGTCAAGAGTGACATAAGTTACTTTTTGTCTGTCTGTTTCTCCGTATTTTATTTGTTTGAGGTAGTTTCCAAAATGACTGAACCATTATTAATTAAACATCACAGAGTTAAAGGAAAAAAAGTTGCTAGAAGTGGCAGTCGCTACTTTTTGTTTATATGTTTGTTCGAGCTAAACTCCAAAACCCTGTTTTTTCTGCCAGTTTCATCATCATTGTTCAAAGTTTATGACTGTAGACCTCAGCTGTCATTAAAGCTTTATTGAGCTATAATAGATAAAACCACGACTAGACCACCATACAGCCACCATTACCTTTCTATAATAATAATAACGTATACAACACAACAACGTCTAGGCCCCAAATTAAGTATTAGCTTGTGTTTTGGGTACCAAGCGAAGACAGACATCACATGCATATAAAAACTAAGACCCGGTACCAGTATCAATATTAATCATATAAATACTGACCCGACCGGGGATTCGAACCCGGGACCTCCAGCTTCGTAGGCAGGGTCGCTACCCACTAAGCCAAGCGGTCTGTAGATAAGCTTCATGTTCTAACAATTGATTTAAATCGGTTTGTCGGTTCGGTGTGACGGTTAAATCGGTTGAGTAGAGCCTTTGAATTTTCCGCTTGCGATTATCTTATACAATTTGTATTTTTTGCCCCAGGTTACAAATTGGGTTTAAGTAAGTTCTTTAATTTCTGTGTCAATCAACAAATTTCAATTCGTGCGTTTTTATGCGTGTCGTTCAAGTCATGTGACACCTTTTATTTTTTTTATTTTGCCACTTTGGCGCAAATGGGTCAACGTAGTGGGTATGCAAACCTCAAACTATGCTGCAGATTCTGCAGTCGATTGTTACAGATCAGCTTCCATCACTATTGACTTAAGGAGCTAACCTACCTCTTGGTTCATTTGCAAAGTAGACGCAGACGCGATTGTGAAAACACTAAAATAGAAAAGCAGTTATCAAATTGTCTTGTTGTTTTCAAACGGCAATTTCATACTTAAACGTCAATCTATCTTGATTTACAAAATGTTACCCGAAACGGTATCACCGGCCCAATAGATTCACGTATGCAGCGGTTTGGTGTGAGTGCGAGTTATTTAATTTGATTGGGTGAAGGTGTGCCATGAAGATGTTTATTAAATAGTTTTTTTAACTTTTTTACAAATAAAGCAATCATAGCGCGTCTTTTTCAAATAAAAAAAATATTCGAAACGGGATACCCGTTATTATATCTTATTACAATTTGAGTGAGCTCAATTGGTTATAATGTATGGAAGTTATATTTACAAAAGTAGATGAAAAAACTTAACTGTACTTTGTTAAGGTTCTATAACGAAAAACGTTAAAAAGAACCGATGTGAATTAATGCAAAAAATCCTATCTTACTTTGTTGTTATTTTGTTAATACAAGAAATATATTCACGGAATAATAAAAAAAAAAATGTTTCCTTTGTGTACTAACTTTTACCTACAACCCATAGTCGTTCATTTCAGATAAACCTAATCGCCCTACAGTAAAGCGGGGCGTCGGTAATTACGTACGCGGGGCATTAAGTAAAAGGAGTCATCAAGCAAGACCCTAAGCTTCGTGCTTACGAATCGCAGGTGTTAAATATAAATATACTTAATTGGATCGTAAAGGCAGTCCAGTGATTAAAAATACATTAGCTAGAAGGCGGTCTATTCTCACACCTCCCGAGCCTATAACCGCGGGCGGCGTACGCTCTACTAATATTTTCCACTCATAAAGAAATTAAAATCGCCAAATCGGTAAGTAAAAAAGCAAAGTCTATTCTGTTGTCCATCGTTTCTATTATTAAAAATCGCAAGCTGCTTTCAAATGTAGATACTATCGGGAAATAAACGATGGTAGCTGTGCTAATGAAACTTGGATCTACATCCAATTCGGTTTTAGCTTATATGTTTCGGGTTTACAGTTTCCCAATAGCGAACAAAAGTCCGTGAAATGTTTCGGGTTTACAGTTTTCCACTGCGAGCGGACAAAAGTGGATTTTAAACTACTCGCAAGCTCATAATATGGGGAACCAACAGCAAAAAGCGAACGGAAACTGCGCAATTAAAAAGATGTATTAGAACAATCTACATTGCTATAATAAAGAGAGCAGGCTCATAAATTAAATATCCTTCCATCAAAAAAGAGGTGAACCGTAAGGAAATCTATGTTCAAACGAGTTACGTCTCGGAGCTGCGCACGCTTCGCTCATTTCTCGTATCATCTTGCTCGCTGTAAAATGGTTATAAAAAAAAACTGATCGATTTACCTATTACTATAGTTTTCCTTCGTTCACTTTGACGTTTGCCAATCATTTACCGCTCACAGTGAAAGAGAAAATTTATCCTATTGTTCAAATCATTCCAAATTATATTCAACTAGCACCCGGCCCTCGACTTCGCACGCGTGAACTTCATGTTCGGCCGGGATCGCTAAAGAGACATTCCGGTTTGGCGATGAAAAAGTAACAAACATACAGACACATTTCCGCGCTATTGCCTATGTTAATCTGAAAACTGACCCAAGCCAGTCTGACAGACTAGACAGACTGAGATTCGACAAATCAAAGTCAGTTGATCAATGTACTGTTTTTGAGTAAGCCCACGTCGAAAATCTAATAAATTATCGCACGAAAATGGTCACGAGTCAAATCCATGGTGATGAAGACACGCAATTTTCAAAATGACGCTACAATGAAAAAACAATCGACAGTTCTATGAAACGAACTGTATTGTACAGCTGAAGAGTTCCATTTTTAAATGTTATAATTGCTTTTTATATATTTTTTCCATTTGTAAGTGGTCAGTTCCGGTTTCATAAATAGCAGCCCTTGTATAATATATTTGTATGAATTATGTAACGGATTAACGGATGTAACGGATGTCGTGATAGCCCAGAGCGCAACGAACCTGTCTCTAATTTATAAGGCCCCATAGGGCCATGGTTTGAATCCGGGCGTGTACCAATGAGTCTTTCTGACTTAAGTACACAATATCACTGACACCGTGCTTCGGAGGACACGTTAAGCAGTCGGTCCCGGACGCTGTCAATAGATGGCGGTCGTTACAGTTCCCAACCCGCAGTGGAGCAGCGTGGTGGACTTAAGCTCCAAGCCCCTCTCCTCACCCTGGGGGAGGCCTAAGCCCCTGCAGTGGGGTAAAAATGGGCTGATGATGATGATGTAACGGATTCCATTTAATAATTTTACGTATGATCAGCAGTGATTGCTTAACATTTTGAAAGATAAAACTGAGTCGCCTTAGCGTGGTAATATTTATTACCATATAGCTTATGTTTTAAGAAAAAATCTTTCTATTCATCAATGTTTTCGTAGGTGGTAAACTGGAAAACGGTTGATTTTTCAGGCCAGCCCAAAAGAGCTTCGTTTTTTTAAGCTTCAAGCTCAAAAAGTCGTGCTAGAAATGTTCAGAATAGCTTCCTAAGACATCAAAACGTCCATATCTGAAAAATACTAGATTTTTTTTAATTGGATTGAAAGCAATAACTCCGGTTATTTGATTTTGAACGGGAAGATAACTAAATAAAAGACTAGAAATATATACATACATATTACTTGCAATATAAAAAATGCGATATTTACACATGAACCAGTGTCATCATTTTCGGGGAAAATGAAACTGGTGGGTCTCAAATTTTTAGTTAAATTCTTTAGACTAGTGGTCGCCCAATGATTGAATTTTGACCGTACTCACTTTTTTATAACCACCAATGATAATTAGGCGAGAGTAAGTCAATTCAAATTGCCTACAGACTTTTTCATATGAACTTTAACTATGCCAAATATCACACTCCTTCGTACCCGAATATACTTAAGAAGGGCAAAAAAGTTATTAAATAGATTATCTAATAAAATGATTTGATTACCTATTAAAGTAACAAACTTTTCAAAAATGTGAATATGCAGGTTTTTCTTTTCTCAAAAAATGTGTTCATGATTCCTTTGAACACTTTTCGCTATTTCTTATATATTACGATTTGGACTATTATATATACACAGTCCTATGTCAAAAACTCAACCCGTATGTAGATTTTAGTTTTCTGCGCTCCTACTACACATAAACTGTAACTATGCCAAATACCACACTCTTCATTGCGTATTGGATGCTTAAAAGTGGTCTATAGTTTTTTTTTGGGTCCAACGATATTTGTAGCATTATCAATGAGTTCGAATTTTGGCTTTCTTCCAAGGCAAAGCATCAAAAATTACTTTATTAAATATTTAATATAAGTACTTCATACATTTAATTAAAACTAAATTTAAAAAACCGTATAAAATACCAAAAAAGTACCTACTTGACGTCTTCAACGAGCTTTTAGAAATAGCACGTCGTGTGAAGTGTCAATGCAGCCACAACACATTAGGTACAACTTTTGGGAGGTACAAACACTCTCAATTGAGAATACATTTACTTTATAACATTTAATATGGAAAAGGATCGTTTTTAATTTTATCTTTATTAAATTCTTTGGGCGTTTTATCTATATACAATTCATTTATGACCGCAGTTCATCGTATAACTGCAATGAAGTAATTATATACATAGGGGATATTGTTGGAAATTTATTGGAATCAACTAGTTAGATATCCCTGATCGACACACACATCGTTTTCGTTTGTTAATATTTCGTACTTACTAATGTTTGAACACCTTCAAGTTTCTCGTTTCACCAAAGCTTAAGAATCTTTAGATGAAAATAATTAATCATAAAAAAAAAATTGGAGACAGATTCTGCAAAAATAACGTTGCGTAACATCGCGTTACTCACACGTTACGTTCAATGGTTGCAAATTTTTGTACCGCAAGAACTGCGTATACCTATACACTTTTAAAAATAACTAGTTTTCATTATTTTTAAAGTTCTATGGGAGATGGAAAAACAGAACCTTTTTAGTATACATTCTATGAACATACTGGACGAGAAAAGTTGAATTTTGGTATGTAATATAAAGTTAGGTTACCCAATCTTCGACTTAATTATAGCGTAACTATATAAATTTTCTTTTTATTGATAATTTTGAGAGAAAAATTAAAAAATAAAACAATATGAACATTTGTCAAGTGTAATAGCTTTTTACGACAGACAATCGTTTCGTTTCTGATATTTTTAGGACGCATAGGGACTTTAAAACATTTTAAAGGAAATATAGGAAAATCAAGGATCCTTCTTATTTTCAAAAACTACTGAAGCTAAAATTTAATAAAAAATACATAATATAAGGTTTTGTTCATAGTCTGCAGAAAACCTTTTTGATAATTCTAAAATACACAGTTTAAATATATTTTTAAATTTATTTACTTTAGGGGGAAGAATACGGATTATAGCCCAACACTCATAGTTTTCAGGAAAGCTTAAACAAAATTCTATTTGTATAAATCTCGGCAGAAAACGGAAAATATTCGTTAAGTAATGTATATAAAATGTGTTGCTTAATTTCAAATTTGCGTTGGATTTGAAAAACATAGTAAGTAATGTAATGACTTAGCATCTATACCACGCGAGTCCGGCTTGCAATTGACCGGTTTTTGAAATTGTTTTTCAATTTGCGAAAATCACTGAAAGTGACGAAGAAATTTGCTAACGTGACATAAACCAAAAACATAATTGTGACATTTATATACCTAATGCGATAACAGTAAGGCTAATACAAGGTTGGTTCAAACGTTTCAAGTCTGGAAAATTTGACGCAAACAATGCAGCTCGCTTTGGGCGCTCTAATTCCGATAAAATCAAAGCCAGCTTTGAAAAATTCGAGCAAGATCGACACATCAGTAGTTACGATATCGTTCAGGAACTGGGTATGTCAAAAAGTACTGTCATTTGCAAATAAAACTGGCTACAAGAAAAAGCTCGATATTTGTATGCCACATAACCTTACGAAAAGAAACCTCATAACCGTATTTCTATTTGCGTTACTCGATTTAAACTTATCGAAATTGAATCATTTTTCAAACAGTCGTTCACGTATGAAAAGAAGGTGACCTATATTGCCAGCAACTGATGAGATAAAACAAACGATTGAGACAAAACGACCTGAGCCGATAAACATCTTGTGTTATGATAACGCCGGACTGCAGACATCTTTAGCCATTCAGCAAAAATTCAAAAATTGAGAAATCGTGACTGTAAAGTGTTGATGTATCAACCATACAGCCCTGACCTTGAACTCTCAGATTTTAACTTATTTTAGGCACTTCAGAACACTAAGTTGCATAGGGTTGTAACTAGCCACAAAAGAACAACAACTAGATATCGATTAACACTACACATTCCTATATAATTCAATGAAACATAATTTACTTAACTTTGAAATGTTTGTTCTTGAATAAATATAAAAAGGGCGAAGGAACTTTCTCTCCAACCTTATTTAAAAACAAAGATATATAAAAATTATTGTACAAATTCGACAAATCGTACAAAAAATTCAAACACCATTCCACAGTGAGCGAGCGCTTCGAAGCGCTAAGAAAGTTGTAACGCGAAGCCGTCAAATCAATTTCTTTCACGCGAACAGGTCATTAAAGTT
Source organism: Luffia ferchaultella (assembly GCA_949709985.1). Taxonomy (NCBI): domain Eukaryota; kingdom Metazoa; phylum Arthropoda; class Insecta; order Lepidoptera; family Psychidae; genus Luffia; species Luffia ferchaultella. Next base: position 13,267,900 of record OX453250.1, on the reverse strand, counting down.
GAATTAAAGCTATCAATCCGTCGAGTCGGTTTCGCGCGTGAGAACCCGCTCATTCACTTGCACACACATTCGTTCGCTCATTAGCTATTTCGTTCACTCACGACGCGCATTCAACTTGACTCCGCCTCCGGTCGATCGAGACGAGCGTTCCCATATTAATTTTCAATGGTTTTGTGACAACGACAGGTCCATAATGTACATAATTTGTCAACATGAAACTTTAGTTTCGCGGCTACACTTGACATTTGTTCGTCTGTTAATTTCTTACTTTCAAAATGGAACGTGACTTTTATTGCGGCCGAAAATATTGACATCATTGTGGTTTTTTGAGATGTCCTTGTGGAAAGCGAGGGGGGTTTTTAAAAGCTATATTAGTCAATCGTCGCGTTTTAAAGTATTAATCTGCTAATTTTAAACCCGTTCATTGGCCACTAATAACGCCTTTGTTTCTTTTTTAGAGCTGCTAGCTTAGGGTTGTCGAACTATATACATGTTTAATACATTTGAGGATAATATCATAGATGTAGATAAAAAAAATCGTGAGAAAAAATATACACAGTGATCAAATATACGCCACTTAATGCTTTGACATATTCACTGTGAAACTTAATTTAATTAAACCCACATATGTATCGCACAATTCGTACTAGAAAAGAAAGTAAAGTTACTGTAATAACATTTCATGTGTAATTTAATTAACTATAGTTATTTATTTACAATGATAATGACGTAGTATGGTCTGTCAAAACTCTGAGACCGTTATTTTGCTCACGTTTTCGATCATTTTGAAATACAAAACGCTCTATCTTGATGATTATGCTATCTAAGCGATGAATAAAGATGTTCAACTTACTCTTATAATTGTCGGTTACAGAGATGACACCCGAGGCGTTGATCACTTAAAAATCACACTTACCTACCCAGAGTGAAATCTAGAGTTTTCTAAATATATTTTAATTATAACCCAGAGGCGGCAGACTCTATAATTACAGCACCAGTACCGACTTCCTACAAGGTTTCGATTTAAAACACGCAACATAAATACATCAAAATTAAAATTAATATTCAACGTAAACGTGTATTTAAATTATTAACAGGCCGTTAAGTTACTTTATGAACGTAGGCTTGTATGTATAAAAATTATACGTATTTACATATAGTCTCAATTCGATATGTGGGAATTCGACCATCGTTAAACCGTAGGCAATTTTTAATACAATATACACTAATATAATGAAGTATAAACTACGATTAGGTACATCGCATTGTAATTGGATTCAAAATCCTCTTCAAAAATTACTAGGCAAACATAATTTTATTCGGTATTTTCGAAATTCACATCACCACACCTGAAATCACTTATACTTTTCCTTCTTGTAACCCCTTTTTAAACTGAAGACAATAAGCAATTTTCTAAGAAAAAATTGGAACGTCTTATGTAGTAAAATCGTTTGGTAACAATTTATCTGGCCACGGGTGTATGTTTAAAGTTCAGACGGTTGCCTGAAAAACGGTTATCATATCCTTAGATTTGAGCTGTGTCCGTCCATGAACGTGGCGACTGTTTCTCAATCTCCCAACACAAAAGACCCTAAAATTAATTACTTCCAGTACGAGGTGTTAGTGGTGAAACGTGGAATGAGTACTCCTATTTTTGAATGCAATAAAAACTATACGGCAAGTCTGGTGCCGTCTGTGCACAAACATTAGCATTGAGGGTTTTTTTGAGCTCAAATTTTAAAATGCCCATACTATATATATATATATATTGCGTGCAGTGTATCAAGGCGTCCTGTGTGGATCCAGTTAACGGCACCGGAAAAGAGAAGTTGGAAAAGAGAAGGAAATGATTCACCTCACCGTAAGAATCTACTTCCATTTATTATTCAAGTTTGAGCGTAAATTCAGTCTAAAATGCAGAAATAGAATTTACTTCCAATTATTTTTAAGTTTTAGTTGAATTTCAGTCTAAAATGCAGAAATTTGCCATTAGTTATTATTGTGTTTATGTCACATTTACAATCGTTCAATATTAACCAAAAATATTTAAATTATTTTATTGAATTTCAGCTCCGTCATCTCAAACCGCTGACGCTGCCAGAAGACGCGCCCGACCCCGACGTCGCGACACTTTTCAGATTTTTTTCTACAAATTTTTGTTGATTAAGTGTAAACATATTATATATTTTTATAAACCAGAGTAAATAATATAACTACAATAATTTTTTTTATTGAAAATTTTTACGATTTAAAAAGTTAGAGAAATTTAAAAAATAAATTACTGACAAGATTTTTACTTTATTGCAAAAAAATCAAATTTCTTTTCTAGAACTGTATCACATTATAATTAGAAATGAAGTGCTCGCTCTCCCTTTATACGAAAACGATACCAAAAACGTTTTAATAGTAAAACTGCAACAGTCAGAATTTTTTGTTTGGAGTGCGAGTGGAGTCCACTCCCCTGCGAGTGGAACTGCTGGGAACCGGACTCAATCTGATTAGTTTTATCAGGGAAACACCTGTGTCAATTTCCAAGCTTGTGTCACAATGTGAAGGATTCATGTCAATAGGCCTTCAGCTACATGAAAATTTTATTCACTTTTCCAAGAGGCTAAAATCGTTCTTTAACCATTCAATTGAATGATGGCATTTAACGAACAGATTACCCGTTCATAATTGGGTGGCAGATTTAACTATTTACCGTCGACACATCCATTCATTTGTTACAAATCTTCTCATCGCTGAACCGTATCGAATATTCCCTAAGTACTTTTGTCACTGGAAATGTTGTCATTGGAAATGACTTTCATTTCGTTGGATTATAGGGGGTCATTTGGGAGTTTTGTGAGACAGGCAGATTGCACGAAGAGTTTTCAAGATATCGGGATGAACGTGGTATCAAAATACGCAGCTCGGTAAGCTCTACAAGATCGCAAAAAACAATTTGGAAAAAGTTCAAAAATTTAAAAATATCGGCAAAAAACTAAAAAAATCGCAATTTTTTTCCCTGATTTGCATTTTGGGAGCCTGATATCTCGAGAACTAGGTCTGAATAAGAAAAAAATAAAAAAACAGCTCGGGGTAATTAGACGGGGATCGATTAAGACTAAAATTATTAGAATCGGACAATCGGAAGTAGTGGTTAAGGGTGCCCTTAGTTGGAAGTCGGATATGCGACGGTGTTACATTTCGTACTAATTCGGTTTGTTCGATCGAAATGTCGTACAGAATGTTATATTTCGAAGTTTTAAGTTTATTCAGATACAGTTGTGTTATTTTTTTGCGAAAAAAATTATTTCGAAAAATATTATCAAAATATGTGTGTTTACTTTATTCCGTTAGGTTCATTTCCAATGTCGTAAGAACTTCATGCGAAAGCAGGAGATCCGTTGATTTTTTTACAGTAAAAGACCTAACAAAAACAGTTGCACTTTTCCCGTTATTTATGATCGATTAAGTATATCTGTTACCGTGAATGTCCGATATTGGAAAACGTCACTATTGACTTTAAAAAAACATAAATTAGTGTTTGTTTTACGCATTTTGTACTTTAGTTAGGACTTAGAATACTTTCGATAAAAACGAAGGTGTATATAAAACTTGAAATTTTCTTTGCTATAGATAAATAAGAAAATCCTTCATTTAATTAGTCGTAAAAAATAAAATTCTTTTAAAAATGTTCATGGTTCTTCGAGCTGGATCCGACTTTTAGTTGGTCCAAGGTCGCCTTTGGTGGAGGCGAAGGTTTTTATTCAGGAATTCCCCACGGGCAGTGGATCGCTGTCGCAAACGTGGGAGGTCACAGACCATCAAGAGGTCTGAGGAGACAGGTTATAAAAACCCTGTCTAGGAGGTTGCAGTGCAGACCGCCGAAGAGTCTGAGGAGAGGCAAGGTGAAAGAACCCTGTCTAAAAGTGCCGACGGCGCCGGGAGTAGCTTGAAGCGGTCTATCATACTACGAACTGCGCAGTTGGTGTGACGGAGTAAAAAGGGCGCGACGAATAACGACGTTTGCGGTAATCCATTAGGGAACATACTGAAATTTACACCGTAAGTGGATATGGTTGTTTTGCTGTAGATAGTGAACCCATCCCCATTTACCCTCGAATTCCTGGATACGGTCGTGTTCAGTCACTATGCACTGTTGTAGAACATTTTACCATTTCTACAATACCTGGACATCCATCAATGTATTTTATCACACACTTAACCTACATCAGGATGATTTTGGTTATTTTAGGAACATCAATTCAGAAATCATGTATGTGTTTAATATTCTCTATTGCTTTTTCGGAAAGCGCTTAATTTAAAATTCATTTAAAGCGCTTAATTTCGAGACTATATTAAAGTTAATACCGCTTTAAATGACGCTTTCCGAACAAGTAATAGATAATGTTAACACTTACATGATATCCGAACACTTACATGATACCTATTCTTAATTTCAAGTAAATTTTTAATTTCAACTGAAATTAAGCCATCAACCCAATTAAAAAAATAAGGTCATTCACGCCGCATATTTTGCCACTGACAAGTAAATCAAAAATTTTAGGGTTTTTCTTAATTATGAAGTAACGTCTCACAGCGCAAGTAAAGGAAAAAATCAGAAAATCGTTTATTTGTAGTTAAATGTTTTTTAATAGATAAGATCCTCAGGAACAGAGGTATCAAATTGAAATGAAAATCAAATATTTAGGTTTACGTTCCTTTAAAGGTGTAAAAAATCAAACTTTTAAGTCAACGCAATCAAAAAATACACTTCTATTGGGTACTACTTGCTGTTTACTTAGAATCATATTTGGCAAGAAACAAGACTTTACAGCAAAAGTCAAGAAATAAATACGCAAATCGTTATTTTGTAGCTACATATCACATAAATAACTTTTTAATATTTTTTAATTGGAATATACATTTATGTGGCCATTCTGGCAGCGAGTGGATAACGATAAACACGTCAATGGACGTTTGTTACTGCATGGAACCCTTAGAACGCAAGTCCAAGTCGCACTTGGCCGGTTTTTTTGCATGCGTTCAGAAAGTACGACTTTACAAAACTGAAAACGAAACGACCTCTTGGCCAAGTGGGTAGCGACCCTGCCTACAAAGCTGGGGCTCCCAAGTTTGAATCCCAGATCGGGTCAGAATTTATATGAATATTTATACTGGTTGTTAGATGTATGTGGTGTATTCGCTTGGTACCCAGAACACAAGCTAATGCTTAGTTTGGGGCCTAGATGTTGTTGTGATGTATGCGTTATTAAATTATTATTATTATTTAAAAAACAAAATATACTGGACTATTAAGTAATATTTGTAACTAAGTGTTAAAAACACAAATTAATCAATACTACAGCATATAAAAATATTGCTTTTGAAATGAAATATTACCATAGAGTAAATCGAATTGACAGCAGCGTTTGGTTTTAATAGAGTCATAAATATTATAAGCAGAAAAGCAGAAAGCATAAGCAGAAAACGCCATATTTAAAAAGAAGAAGAGTCATAAATGTCACTTCCAAGTATCGAAGTGACATTACGCAATTTTGTGGGGTTGAATACCGGCGCGCGGCGACCTTGCGCACTGAAAACTCGTCATCTTGCACCAGCTAGCTAAAGTATGAGTGGCTAGACGGTAAGGCAGAAGAGGACTTCTAGTCAATTCGTACTGATTCGTGTTTTTATGGTTAGAGCATACAGAGTTTCTAAAAGTTTCGTAAGTTAAAGAAATTAGAAATGCCATATCGTAGTAGCGTTCTAAATTCAAAACACTGAATATGAACAAAATTGTCTTTTGCTCACTGATTTACAAAGACAAAGGCCCGCTTTTCGAGGTAGTGAGGTGACAATGAAATTATCATCTTTCTTGATAACCACACCTACATTAAGAAATAGGTAACTCCAAAAAGACCTAACAATTTTCTTAGAATGCGTGTCTCCAATCTAGAAGACATATTTGTATTTTAATAAATTAACACACTTCATTGACATATAACTTTAATTCATACACTAAACTTCGATACAGTAACACAAAGTTCTGAGCAAGTGTTAATTATACAACACGAACTGTAAGTAGTATCAACTAGTTGTGACGGTTAAAGTGTCAGAACGATAGTGTGGTACGATTTATGCGTCGTAACTACCGTCTTGGACGACTAAATGTTAGTAAGTAATAGCCACCAACCTATATCAATAAAAGCCATTAACGCCGATCGACGTAAATATCTGTCCCGAGCCGCTTTAACGCGAAATTACCAAGAATTATCTTAAACGCTCCGCTCTGAACGGTTCGTGTCGAGGTGACAGTAATGACGCAAGTCGCCGCCGCGAGCGCTGCGGTCACAACGTTGCCGACTCGGACAACTCTAGATGTGTTGCTCGGACACAGATTCGAGCTTGATATGGATAATTTGCTTTTTGTTTCTTTTTCTCGTGTTTTTCTTTATACTGTTCATAAATTATGTTTATAATAGTTATAAAACGTATTGCTCATTGAAAAAAGTATAGCGATATTGGCTTTAGCTTTTGTAACTCCCGACGCAAACAGAAGGTGTACTTTTAACTTTTAAGTTTGACGTGTGAAGCAAGTTATCCTAAATTCTGTGTGTGTTTCTGTGTATATAATACACGACAGATACATCTGGCTGTGGCATCATAGCTCCCAAACGGATGAACCAAATTTAATTTATTTTTTTTGCGTTTGAAAAGTGACTTGATCGATAGTGTTTTCAGCTATGGTTCAAGAAAATTTGTTCAGCCGAATAAAGGTCATCAGTTCTTTTGTAGATTTTATTTTCAAAATGATAGCTAGTTTGATCGCGATGGTTCTTAGCAACATTTCTATTGCTTAATATCAACTTACTGATGTCGTTGTTACTACTGTATGGCTTTGTCGAACCCTTTTAACCATACGTACGGTTCCTTACATCAAAAGGAAAAATAGAACTCTTACAGGATCACTGTATTATTTGTCCGTCCGTCTATCAAGGCCTTAGATTATAGGTCTAGACCTTTTTTCTCGAGATCGAGTAGATTTATGACTTTAAAATTAATAAAAATTTTCTAGTGTGTGTTGCCAGTGATGACATATGGAACTGAGATGTGGTCTCTTACTGTAAGCCTCATAAATAAGCTTAAGGTCGCTCAACGAGATATGGAGAGGAGTATGCTCGGAACCTCCCTGAGAGATCGAATCAAAAATGAGGAGATCCGTAAACGAACGAAAGTCACTGACATAGCCCAGCGGATTAGCCAGTGGAAGTGGCAGTGGGCAGGTCACATAACACGCAGAACTGATGGCCGATATGGCTGAAAAGTTCTGGAGTGGAGATCACGCCACGGCAAGCGCAACGTAGGACATCCAGCCACCAGGTAAAAAAATGACCTTGTAAAGATGGCGGGAGTACGGTCGATGTAGGCTACCACCAGTAGGTCCTAGTGGAAAGCAATGGGGGAGGCCTATGTTCAGCAGTGGACTTCCTATGGCTATGAAATGATGATGATGACTATAGTCCCCGGTCACTTAAATGTGTATTTAAGTCACTTAAATCAAGCTTGACGCAAACGCAATCAAAAGATAGTGCCATATAGGTCACATATTGTGATATTCGTGTACTCATAAAACTTATAAGATACTTACCGTTAATCTAGCATTATGAAATATAAAAAAAAAACAAGGTCTCACAGTCATGGACCCCACAAGGAGAGGGGGGCTGATAAGGCTCTAGCCTAGGGTATCATGAGTAGGTAGGGTCCGAAATTGCAGGTACAGTGAAAAATGTATTTGTGACAATCGTACGTTCAACCGATTTCGACACGTGAGGGCCGCGTGAGCCAAACTGTGCATACTCTCATGCACTCTTCGTGTTATTGTCTTTGAATCAACTTCTTTTAGAAAACCTTACAGAGGCCTGCCAATAATTTCAGCTGGGACCCGGTTTCAGGATGTGGAGGCCATACTTACACCACAAGTAACGGGAAAAATCAAAATACAAATAAAAAGTCAAGTGAAGTCTGATCAACTGCGAGCTATAAAGTGCGACAACAGTGTAATTCTGGCTCTATGTGAATCGTGGTAAAAACAGTTTGTGATTTTGCTTCATAATAAAATAAAGTACAATTGTATCAAAGTTTTAGTGCATCCTATATATCTGGGCTGATAGCCCGTAACAATATTTTTTTGCAATCACAGACTTACATTATTTTAGTAAATACATGACACAATCATATAATATTGTGTGGTAGTGTAGCTAGCGCTCGTTGCGCGAATCCGACTTGCACTTGGTCGGTTTTTTTTACTCTGGAATCCATCGATATAAATGCTGAAACCATGTCTATGTTTTTTTACGCTTTAGCGCTGGGCTGATTGGTGCTGAACCCTAGCTCTTCACCGGTTTTACATCTTTGTTTAGTTGTCAAATTGTTATATATCCGAATCGAATGCATTTAATGACATTTATAAAAACGTCAGCATATATTACTTTCATTAACTGCATAAAGTTAATTGACTCTATATCTTTATTAGTAGCGCAGTAAAAATAATCGAAAGAATTTATTGATTTTTTCTAATGTCTTTTTCACAACAGAATTAAATGGACTTATCCCGTTCAGTTCTATCATTAGAACTACCAAGATCTAATCGGACTACAACAATTTTTTTACGAAACCGCACGTACCTACACAGCACAGCGCATCCCGCGTTGTGGGGTGCGAAATAGGCGTTCTTGAACACCCCTGTACGGCTAACGCTATCTCGCTCTCTCTAATTGGTTGCTCAGCTAGCAAAATCCAATTACGCGAGGCAGGGAACCGTTCCAGCCGGACCGGGTGGAATTTATTATGCGGCTCTTGTTTAGTTCTCTTGGCTTTTTAATTGAAACGTAGTGCGTAAGTCGACGGACCGCCGGCTAATGAGCTCGCTCGCTGCGGGAGCTTTTCACTTTTACTACTCCATCTTACTGTAATGTCTCGTAGGACGATTTCGTGTTCGATTCGTTTCGACTCGAAATATTTGATCTTGGTCGTAAATCACACGTAATATGTACCTATCGCGTTATAATTGTCACCATCTCCCGGATTCTGTGTGTGACAATGAAACTATTCATCCAGGCGTCTTCTGTCACTTCCAGAAAAATCTTATCAAAGTTAAATAGTTGTCACTTGTATTGCATTTCGTGGAACAATCTGACAATAATCTAATGACAGGAAAATGAGCTTGTGACCGTAAACGAGGAAATTCTTCAACGGTTAATAGCACGTAGGTACACGAAACTTTGTATATACTTTGCATTTCGTTAGTTAACCATGATTTTCACTACGAATTGATGCTGAAGCCAAGGTTTTGTCCACATGAGGGAACTCGACCTCAGCGATTTAGTAGTACGGATACAAACCTTTGTATATTCGTTTATTTATTGCTTGGAAAACATACAGCTAGTACAAATCAAAATTTATAGAAAAACATGCTTTACTATTAGCCATTTAATAGTTTTTACATATAATTGCCTACTAAATTACTTTAAAGTTACACAATGGACGTGAAAAAACATACAAAAATGAAATTTAAGTTAGATTCTCATAGCTAACCCTGATTTTCACCATGAACTGATGATGCACCTAGAATAGTTTGTTCACGAAGGAACTCCTCAGTAGCGGTAAGGAGCCCGGACATGAAACTTTGTTCATAAGTTCATCGTTTTGTAGGTAATTGTGAGTTCCACTTGTATGTTTGTAAATTTTGATGTAATGTAAATTTGGATGGAATATAGTTTAAAAAATTTTAAAATTAAAAGTGAAAAAATTAATTATATTTTTATAATATAAAAAAACGCGCTTTAATAACAAATCGAACTAAAAAGCAGAAAATATATTTAGTATAAGAATAAAGTTATTAATGAGAAAATTAATGTTATAGTGGAAAAGCGTGGAGTAGATAATTTGTACCATATTTTCATACTTACTAAATATTTATAACAACGGATTTCGAGAACCCAACGTTTTTTCACAATAACATTAATCATCTCGTTAAGGGGGCAATTACAAAAAAACGGCATGTTTAGGTACATTTTTAGGAAGTTTGGAAAGGTATATGGTCATAAACCTAATTCTAAAATAAAGATCAGTTCTTAATTTACAATCGTGTTAGAAAACATTTGCACATTTTTCACTCATCCACAATGAAAAAACATTATTTTGTAACCCACTTTCGCCGAAATCTCGGAAAATTAACATTTTTCGGTACATATTACACCATCATCACAAGGTTTTTTGAGATTAAAAAATCATTTAAGTATTGTTAATACTTCATTCTTTCTTTCTGTTAGAGGAAATTTTGATAATAAACGGAAAGTAGCAGAAAAAAATTATCAATAATATGCAATTTCACCGAAATTTCGCCATACTATTTTGTATGAACTGACAGCACACTGACAGCTTTATAACCAAGCGCACACGGTATCGTGTTTCAGACCGCTCCGAGGAGCGCTATTGAAAGGTCGGGTGTACTTCTTTGTTTTTCTCCGATCAAGTGCTGTACGTATGGTAAAGTTGAACTCAATCAATCTTGAGACGTGGGTGAAAATAAATTTATAATATTTTATGAATTGAATTAGTTTGAATTATTTTTGTTACTAAGCAGATAGCAATTAAGCTTAAAATAAAAATCTTACACTATATATACAATGTACATAATATATACATTACCGAGTTGACCAACTAATAAATTTTTTATAATAAAAATATTAAATTAAAACATATATAAAAAGTGGTGTCCTCTTGGAATGGTGTAATTATTTTAATTTTAATACGCTTTTATAAGTTCCACCTGTATGTTTTTTTGTAAGTAATGGAATCTTTAAATGCTTTAAATAGATTAGATGCGATAGTTGCGAAACACCCACTTCCACTGAAGAAATTGGGCTGAAATTCAGAATACATATGTAACTTTGATGACAATACACTAAAATGATAAATATAACTTGATGTTGCAGCCAGGATTGTTTCCTCATGAGGATACTCTTCACCGGTTAATAGCACGAACACGAAACTTTGTATGTAGGTTGGATTTCGATAGTTATCCATGATTTTCACCATAAACTGATGATGGACCACGATAATTTGTTTACGAGGGAACTCCTCATTGGTTAGATTTGCACCGACATGAAGCTTTGTAGCGGTTTGTATCGTTTCATCGTTTTATAGGTAATTGTGAGTTCCACCTGTGTTTGAAAATTTTGATGGAATGCAGTTTAAAAAATATTAAGACTAAAAATGAAAAAAATTTATTATATTTTACAAAACTTAAAAAATTACACTTTAATAGCAAATCGAACTATAAAGAACAACATAACTTTTAGTATAAGTATAAACAACAACAAATAAATAAAGTGATGAATGAGAATATTAATGTTATTGTGAAAAATCGTTGAGTTCAATGGAATATGTAAAAAAACTTTCGAGCGCCCCACACTTTTTCACAAAAACATTAATTTCCTTATTAAACACTTTATTCTTATACCCGGTTATTTTTTTCTTTATAGTTCAATTTCCTATTAAAGCGCATTTTTTTTTTTAGTTTTTTTAAACTATAATTTTCAGAAGGCGGTCTGACTGATCGTTAAATTTGAAGAGCAAGTTAGTCAAAAGGGGGAGTTCGCGCGGTCCCTCTATTAATAGAAATATAAGATGGTGGGAGTTAAGGGCGCGAGCGGGTTGCTTTTCGCGGTTTACGCATGCGGTGCAAACAGAATGCTCGCTAGTGATTGGTGTAAAGTAAAAAGATTTAGTACTGTAAAATACAACATTGCGGTACAAGTTTCGATGTCATAAAGAACGTATTAATAGTAACTGTATTGATCGTTGTTGTAATAACGCATACAGACTTGTTTTTTTTTTGTAATGTGGACCAAATAATAATAAAATTTTAATCTATACGAAACAGACTTTATTTTAGTAGTGTTAGGCCCAGAAAGAAAGAAGTTCAAAATGGCAGACACTATTTTCAGTTTTGACCGCAGATTTGTGAAGGGAGACCACATGGACCCATAGATATCGATTTTGAAAGCAAGCAGTTCAAAAACTAAAACAGATTCAAAGGCAGTAATTTTTTTTAGTTCTGAGCACAGATTCGTAATCGAAGACCATATACCGTAATCTTAAACATTGATTTTGAAAACAATCGGTCCACAATCAAAAATAATAGAATTTGACCAAATGGGAGATGAAAAGGTCACCTCATTCAATGGGACCTCGGTTTCGCCATCGCCACGTATCACAAACAAAATGCACTCGTATTGCAAAACTCCTCATACGATAACTGTGGCACAGTATAGTATTGTCTAATATTTTTTTTTATGGAACTTTAAAAGACATCTTAGCCCACACCCATAACACAAGCTTTGCTTAGTTTGGGACTAGATAGCGCTGTGTGGGGTGTTCCAGGTATTATTGTTATCACTACATATTATAAAATAAAGTCCCCCGCCGCGTCTGTCTATCTGTCCGATCGCGACAAACTCAAAAAGTACCGAACGGATTGGCATATTATTGACATCAATGGACAGAGTGATTCAAGACAAAATTTGTTGAAATATGATGATTATTGTTGAAGAAGTCGGAAAAAAATCAAGCCGGTTGGGAACTATCATCGAAAATGTGGCCTAATCCTTTTGAGATAAAACAAAATAATTTATGGAGGAATTGTGTCTCTTTTATAGAACTAAAGAAAAGTAAACGATGGCATATATCTATCTTTTATGGATAGTTTACTATACTATTTTTATGATGTAATATGATGAGGTGATTGGAAAACAATTTATACGGATATGGTATTAATCCTTATCAAATTAAATACGATATTTACCTTCAGCATTTCATGAACATTATGATTGCCGTTTGTATTCTACAATTTAAATCAATATCTTAGGAGCCATACCAAACGACGCGACACGCGTGGTTAGGCTGAAGTTATCAACATTGTATACAAAGAAATAGTATAGTTTGTTTTTAGGTATTTATACTTTACTTTTTCATATATTTATAGAATTCGAAATAAAATACATTAAAAATAATCCAAGTTGGACGAACTTGCGTTACATTTAAATCTAATGAAATCCAGTCCACATGTTCGACACAACAAGCTGATACGACACTACGACAGTAATAACATTATAGCTGTGCTACCCGTGCGAAACCGGGGCGGCTCGCTAGTTATTATATAAAATAAAGCAACATTAAAAACCTGACATAAAAGAAAACTAATTCTTATATAAATAAAAATAATAATGATCAAGACTAATTAGTTCTGGTATAGAGCCAAGTATGTGTTGCCTCTGGTGCAGATACGCGTGTAGTAGTAAGCAAGCTGTCAAGTAAAACCTATTTTCGAGCTGTCACTTTTTGTGTTTGCGTCCTTAATCACTTTATTCGTATACTAAAAATTATTTTCTGCTTTTATTCCTGAGTTTATGCTTCGCATTCACATCCTTAAAAAAACTCATAATTTATGTAAAATACTTTTTCTAGAAAATAATTGAATTCGTTTTATATTTAGCATATCAAAGTTAACAATAAGGTATGAATACGTAAAAAAAGAAATCAATTACTCTCTTAATTACCTTTTAATTTAAACGCTTAAAAAATTCTCGGGTTTATGATGATTTTGATCGAAAATTAATTTCAAAACGAAGAGTTTTCATAACTTCTAAAAACGTAGAGCTGATACTTTTGACATAATAGGTACATCATAAAATGCTTAACGATTCGTCGTTTCCATTAGTTGAGATAATTATTTAATTGAAAGATAAAAAACCGGCCAAGTACGATTCGGACTCGCACACGAAGGGTTCCATACCACCGCACAATATTAAAACTAGTAATAAAATGTAGTTTTCATCATAAAATGTTTTTTTTTAGTTATCTTTTATAATAACCTCACAAAGATAAAGTGCATCTAGTATTCGCTTATTGGCTAAAAGCTATCTGTCATTTTCTATGGAATTTTTACAAAATGTTTACTTATAAAAGTATATTTTATAAGTTAATCTATTACTCGTTAAATAATACAGTCTAGTTAGCTGTGATAGTTTTCCTTTTAACTACGTTATTTAAACTCGTCATAAATTTTTTAAACAACGGTTTAGCTGAAAAAAGGGGAGGACACGTGATTAGAACTTTAAGAGAGCATATCTCAACAACTGTTGACTTAAATAAATTTTTTTTTTTGGAATCTTGATATTATTTTTTAAGACCTATCGTTTGGTACCTCTCGCATTAATATACGATGAATGTTTTGTTTTCGTACTTCAGTTACATGTATGGCGACTTACCCCAAAAAAAAAGTCTTAATTTCACTACGTCGTTGTGTAGCGGTTCATACATTACACTTACCTTCCAAATTTCATCTATAGTATCTTGCCAATAGTTTCCCAGAAAAACCACAGACAGACAGACAGACAGACGGACGGACATGACGACACTATAAGGGTTTCTTTTTTGCCATTTGGCTACGGAACCCTAAAAACACAAGTGCAAAACAAACAGTGGATGATTTTGGCGTGCCAGAGATGGAAAGGTGTACGTGAAGCCTTGTTCATAACGAAGACATAAAAACATAATACCTTCACAAACAGTTGTTACCGGAGGCACCCAATAGTTATCAGTCATTCAAAATTAAATAAACTATTTTTCCAAACGAAAGTGACATGTTAATCTGCAAGCACTATTATAGGTCTTTTTCATAGAAGTACGAATTACTATATAGAAGCCTTCTACCATCTAACCACACATACTCCAGTTATAGCTGGTGTAAAATGCCGAGTTTCAGTTCGCGAGGTCCCCGCGCACCGATTTTCACCTCCGCGAAATTGCGTATAACAATTTTGATACTGTGAAGTGACATATTATATTTGACTCTATTAAAACCAAACGCTGCTACCGCCAAATTTATTTACTCTATGGTCTTTTTAAAGGATTATGATGACATAGTGACTTTTATGCTTTTATTCATTAACGTAGGGGTAATACCTACAAAGTAGATACTAGACACCACACACTGCTCTAAAGCTGCCTTAACGGAACTACACTTAAGAAGGGGCTTCCCGCCTGCGTGGTGGCCCACACAAACGCTCTTAAACGATTACAACATTAATACGTATTTTAATCTTGTTATATTTTGAATAATAGTCTTATTTGAGTTAGAACTAGGTTTGTATAGAGCCAAAATTTTGGGATTTGGCAACAATGGTTGTTACGTAGGGCGCAATATACATTTATGGAACTGGCCACTTACATAAACAATATTTAAAAAGTAATTACTATATTTGAAAATGGAACTCTTTGGCTGTAGAATACAGTTTGTTTCATTTAACTTTCATTTGTTTTACATTGTGGCGTCATTTTAAAAATTACGTCTCTACATCACTATGGATTTAAGTCGTGAAAATTTTCGTAAGTAGTATGATTTTCTATGATTTTAAATGAAATTTGACAGCTCAGCAGAGCCTTGCTCGGTTTGGAACTGCTTTTGACAATGAAGCACCACGCAAGATGACTATTTATAACTGGTTTGCAGAATTAAGCGCGGTCATGTCAATCTCAGTGACGAATTTCGTGATGGTCGCCCGTCCACCGTTGTGAACAACAAAAACATCAATGTTGTGCGCCATATGATCGAAATACACAGTCATGTGACCTACCATGAGATTCGGGCATCCGGTCAAATACAATAAATCTTACACAAACATTTGGGTGTGAAAAAGCTGTGTTTGCGGTGGATCCCACACAATTTGACTGAGGCTCAAAAAACGGACCGCGTCATTGGTGCAATGAAATTCGACCGTCGAGACAAGCTGAAACCAACCAAAGTGGCCCGCGAGTAAAATGTCTCTAAGCGGATGATTGCTTCTTTTGTCATTGAAAATGTTGTCATTGAAAATGACTATCAAATCCATTTCACGGGAGACGCATTTTTGGCCATTACTTCAAGGGTATGGGGTCTAGCCAAGATTTTAAGGTCTTAAAAGATTAGGAATTTAGTTGCGCATTGTATGACATCAAAATTTTAGAAATCGGTTAGGTAGTTTTTGAAAAAATTTGCAAAATAAAAAAATCGGGATTTTTTCGGATTTTTTTTTTACTAAATCCCAAATATTTCAAGAACGGAGACCGATATCGAAAATAAAAAAAAAAGTATCTCGGCCATCAACGTAGCTACAATATGAGACCAAGTTTTTGGAAATCGGTTGGTAATTGTAAGAGAAATTATTTCCGAAAGATGAGATTTTTTGGTCGATCGCTTGTGTTTGCGGATATAAGTTACTATATTTCAGAGATTATTCGTCGGATCGCTTCAAAATGTTATACAAAAGGTTAGAGGGCGTCAGTAGCTACAATTTGAGACCAAAATTTTGGAAATAGGTTGGAAATCGAACAAGAAATTTGCCATCACATGTTAGATTTTATGGACGTTCGGGAACTTGTTAAAATTACGGTCATCGCCTTTCAGCCTGTATTCGTTCGAATGCTTCATTATCGAGTTCAAAACGTTTAAGGATATCCGAGGCTGCAGTTTAAAACCTAAATGTTTGAAATATGTTGAACTAGCGACCCGTGCGAAGCCGGGGCGGCGATACCAGAGCATTTTTTCGTTGATTTATTTCTGAGTTTAAAGAGTTGAAAAGAATAGTGCCACGTTTTCTTGGCAATAAAATAAAATAATCTGTGAAAATCGGATTTGGGTAGGTTCATTTTCAATGAAACCGGTGGTTGCGGGGACTGCAAGATCTGTGGATTTTTTTAAGAAAACTGGACACGTGGCTACTGTTGCTTTAGAGAATTGTCTACCGTGACCAGTTATTGGTACACGACTATTTATTTGCAGGAAGTTATTGATGAACTGCGTAAAAATAACCGTAAACATTGTATCATCTTGCACCACGACAATGCTGTTCTCACACGGCCAAATAGACAAATACATTTTTGAAGGAGAAAACTTGGAACTTATGAGCAATCGTGCATACAGTCCCTACCTGACACCTTGTAACTTTTTTTGTTAGCAAAAATTAAGAACCAACTACGCGGTCAAAGATTTTCATCACTAGAAGAGGCTGTCGAAGAGTATGAAAAACATGTTTCTGAAGTCACCAGGGAGGAGTCGCATGAATGCTATCAAAATTGGTTTAAATCAGTTAACTACAGATGTAGGTATATGTCCTAAATGGTAAAGAAGTCAAACAGTCATAGACGCAGCAAAAACCATCAAATATGAATTTCCATTCCAATATGGTAACAGTGTATGCAATACGTTTATAAAAAGAAGTTATGATTGTTATTATATTATTGATTAATTAATTCGGCCCTACTGCAATATACGAGGAACGACGATGTGGACTTCTATTTTACCTAATATCTATCGAATAGGCACAAAAGTAATGAGACACTCTACAAAACTCTATACACTTCCTTTTTCAAGTGAATTGTTTTCGATAATATTCTAGTATGTTATAGAACATTCTAGGTACCTACTTCTGATGTGGGAATATAGAAAACCGCTCTCGCAATCGGTTTAGTCAGTTTGAAGGAAAATGAACGAATTACAAGTTCGAAAACTATACTTATACGAGTAGGTACGTCTTAGGCCACAATGCGCAGGCTGCGGCTAACAATATCAACACTGCGCTGGACGCTAGAAGTACAAGCCATGCCACGGTGTCCCGATGGTTTGACCTGTTTAATCAGGAGACAGGAGCCTTGAAAGTCAGCCGCGCTCAGGATGATAATTTAATATTAAATGTATATTAAAGTAAACAATTCAATGATTTCTCTGATGCAGAGGCGGAGTTGAACAACTTTTTCGAAGCACAGCCATCAGAGTTCTGAGCGAAAGGCATCCAAACTTTGCCGGTTCGTTGGCAAAAAGTCTTAGATGCTAAATGCTAATGGTGATTACATCATTGACTAAGCTTTCTATATTGTAATAATAATAAAAAATATAAAACGTAAACCAAGTGTCTCATTACTTTTGTGCCAACCCAATGACTAGCGGCTTTGCACGGGTAGTAGAGCACATATGTGCCAACATTATTTTTCTGTCGTAGTGAAGTAGCAGCTTGTTGCGTCGAACGTGTGAATTAAATTTTAATGTACTTAACATAATGTTCATCCTAATTGGAGTATTTTTAATGTATTCTATTTCCAATCCTGCAGACAGGTCTTTGAGAAAACTAAAATATTTGTCTGTATGCAACATTGATAACTTCTGCCTGATTTAATTTTCAGACGTTATACGTGACAGAGCAACATATAATTGGACTGCTTGAATTTATTTTGTCGCGCGATAGTTTTAATTTAGCGGTAATTCTTAAGATATTAATGTAAATTGTATGGTGTTGAAAGCAATTGCGATTCGCATGAAATACATAATAAGGTAACTAACCTATTTAGTTTCATAAGGATTAATATTGTATCCGTCTAAATAGCTTTCCAATTACCACAATATATGTTACTATTTTTTTTAACATTAAATTGAACATTTTAGTAAGATAAGATAACCATAAAAGATTGACGTATGCCATCGCGGACTTTTTTGTAGACCTATAAAAGACAAACAATTCCTCCAGGCATTGTTTTGTTAGGTATACCTAACCAGAGATCGTCGTTATATCTCAAAAGGATTAGGCAGCGTTTTCAATGAGAGCTCCCAGTTGCCTTGATTTTTTCCGACACCTTAAACAAGCATCATCACTTTTTAAGTAATTTACACAAAATATTAATGAATTATTACACATAAATCTTTCTCTTCAATTACTTCGTCCATTGGTGACAACCATAGGAAAATCGGTTCAATAAGTATTGAGTTTATTTCGTTCAGACAGACACAGATGCGGCGTGAGACTTTGTTTTCTAATTATCTCTTTCGCTTGTAAAATGAGTAATTTTATTGTTATTTACTATTTGTTTACTAGCCTAGTGGGTAGCGATCCTGCTTATGAGGCTTGAGGTCCCGGGTTCGAATCCCAGGTCGGGTCAGTATTTATATAATAAATATTGCTACTGGTACCGTGTCTTGGTTGTTATACGTATGTGGTATGACAAAGTCGATTAAACTAACAGTGCTCTCTAACGTACAATAGCATAATGTAGTCTTTACGAAGCTCACACTCATAGTTACGCAAATCAACAATAGATGGAACCACATAGAACCTAAAACTTTGGTAATGTCAGCATAATGTTATTTAGACCACAGATTAGATACACACTGCCAGTTCATGAGTCCACTCATCGTCTCCGATGCGCTATCGCGCGATGACCTTCAACTGCGACGGGCTCCCCGCGGGGTGACAATCTCCTCGCCCGCGTGCCATTCAAACTAGAATTTCTGCAGTTTATTGTAAGAAAAGGTATTGACTATTGTATATTTCTGAAAACTAGATTAAATTTCCTAAAAAGTTGTCTATATTTCAGATCATTTGGCTAAGAAGAAAATGCGCCGTTGCAGTTGAAAGCTGGAGAATGTGAAAAATTGACTGTTTTTGTGAAATATAAATAAAACAAACTTTGAATTTTATGCAGATATTAGTTGTGTTTTATTATAGTTTTACTTGTTACAAATACATAACAAAAAAAAATAGAAAAGGTTACATAGATTTTTTTTACAAGACAGATAATTTAAAAAAATTTATTTCGATTCGCCTAAAAAAATAATGCGATTTATAATTTTTTTTTCTAATGTTCTATTCAGTGTATCATGCATCAATTCATCAATTTCTTTTTTTTGACAAATGAAAAACACTTGGAAGTATTTAAGAAAAATTATTAAAAATGAAAAACCAAACCACTAGAAAAACAATACATTCTACATTTTTAAATATAAATAAAAATAATTATTTTTAAGAAAATAAAAAAATATTCCCTAAAATTATATTAATACATAAAATTATCTATTAAAATTTTAAGCAAAAATTATATGTTAACATACAAAAAAGTTTTAAAAATAATTCATGAACACGTGCAAATTTCAATACAAAGACAATAGGACATAATAGGCAACGTTATGGATATGCTAAATAATTAATTTTATCGAATTTTGATTTCACTTGACTTCGGGGTTTACATAACTTTTTTTGAAATTTTTACCCTCCTTTAAATAAAATCAATATAAAAAATTGCTACCTGTAAAAATCTTTGTATTTTGCAGGTTGACCGACTTCTGCAAAAAGAAAGTAATGTACTTTACACAACTTTTTTTTGAAATTATTACACTTTTTTAAAAAAAATCAATATAAGTGATTGCTATCTGTAAAAATCTTTGTATTTTGGAGGTTAACCGACTTCTGCAAAAAAAGGGTAATGTACTGTACACAACTTTTTTTGAAGTTTTTACACTTTTTTAAAAAAATCAATATAAGTGATAGCTGACTGTAAAAATCTTTGTATTTTGGTAGTTAACCGATTTCTGCAAATGAAGGGTAATGTACACTGCCGAGGCGAAAAGGCATCTGGCTAAACTAGCCTTGAGAGAAACCGTCTGGACCGAAGTACTGCTTAGGTATCGGCCTTCCGCAATATAGACGTCACTACAAAAAAAATATATATGAAAAACAATAATCCATATAGACAATCCTGGCTGCAGCATCAGGGTCATGGTGGAAATCATGGTTGACTATGTCACTTCAACGTATGTACAAAGTTTCTTGTCCGTGCTACCAACCGTTGAGGAGTATCCTCATAAGAAGACAATCCTGGCTGCAGCATCAGGGTCATGGTGGAAGTCATGGTTGACTATATAACTTCAACGTATGTACAAACTTTCATGACCGTGCTTCTAACCCTTGAGGAGTATCCTCATGAGAAGACAATCCTGGTTGCATCATCAGCATTATGTTTGTAATTTTAATATATTGTCATCGAAGTTATTTTATTACATATGTATTCCAAATTTCAGCTCAATCGGACACCGGGAAGTCGATACAATTATCTAGCAAAATTTATTATAAACAAACAGACAAATGACAAACAAAATAATAAAATTTATATAATCAAAGAATAATGAAAAAAAATGGTAATATCCAGTCTATGCTACGAATTAATAACTGTGCATGATAGCGGCCTTTTGATCAAAGCAATTAACGGCTTTTTTAACATTTTGCTAATTTAATTTTCGCTAATTTAGAAAAAGTTTTAGGAAATTTCGATTAAATAACATTGTTATTATATTATTTGATTGATAATTACGTAAAATAATTGAAGACTCATGTAATTACCAACTTAACCCAAAAAAATAATTAAAAAGTAATTAAAAAATTTGGTTTTTTAATTACTGGTTTAAATAAAGTAAAAATAAAATAAAAGAATTATCCAAATAAAAATTTTAAAAAAAATTGTTTAAATAGAATTTAGATTGCTTTCTGAAACATCATCATCAAGAGACCGAGCCCGCCTGCTTGCCGTGTCGGAGAGAGTCAGGTTATTGGCTCCGAGCCCTGCCATCGGCCACTGTGAGTACTCTCCTTGACAGACAGACACTTTCATTGGGGATCTGCCTTCGTCTGGGTCTTAGGACGGTGCAGCCTCACACTTGGTGTCGTTGTAGAGAAAAGGTTGACCAGTTTGGTCATCACGGCCTTTCTTGTAAGATCAGCGCCGGCCGTCGGACGCGTCACGCGGCTCTTAACGACGTCATCCATAGGGCCTTAACCTCCGCTCGGTGCCCGGCTATCCTCGAGCCAAGTGGGGTCCTTCGGGATGACAACAAAAGGCCCGATGGCATGACTGGCAGGTCGCTGGTGTGGGACGCTACCTGTGCTGATATGTTGGCTCCGTCCCACATTCTGGTGACTTCCAAGCGTGCTGGCGCGGCTGCGTCCGCCGCTGAGGACTCCAAGCGGCGCAAATATTTAAATGTAGGAGGCCAGTACTTTTTTGCGCCGTGTGGGGTTGAAACCCTGGGGCCGCCAGGTCCGGAGGCTCAGCGGCTCGCCAGAGAAATGTCTGTGCGTTTGGTCGAGGTGTCCGGCGACCGGAAGGCTGGTAGCTATTTCCGTCAACGTATAAGCCTTGCTATTCAAAGAGGTAACGCTGCCAGTCTTACAGGTACCGTGACTCCAGATAATTTTTTAAATGATATATTTTATTTGTAAATATTTTATATATATGTAATATTGCATTACTTCCATATATTAATTAATAAATGCTAATAATAAAAGTAAATTAATTAGTTTAAATAGAATTAGAAAACAAAATAAGCAGCTGCGGTTTGGAAATATAGTCTGATGCACGCATAGAGATAATGTGTCTTATACTCTTTGGTCCTGCGTGTGGTAGAGATCTGAGGGTAGAGAGAAAACTACGTCATAGACCAGAGATCTGTGATAGAGATCTTGGAGGTTGTGATTGGTTGTGATGTGGTATAAACATTGACGTAATACTAGGTTCAGGACAGAGCACTCGGCTTTGCGAAACGAGGAGCTGAAATAGCGAGGTCCAAGCCCTTTTGTCTCTTTTCTTCTAGGGTAACAATAATTTTTTTTAATTTTTTTTTCTCTTGTCTTGACTTTTGTTGCGAGTGCTCTATAATAACAAGTTTACTTAAAAAGAACGAATAAACGAGAAAAGATGACAAATATCTAAATAGCAGATGTGCGTGATGGAAAATTTGGCAGGTAAAGAAAGATTTTTAAACATTAAAGCAAGAAAAATGTAAGAGAAAAATTTAATTTAAAATCAAATTGCCGACACCTTAAAAAAACTGCCAAATAACAACAATTACGTGTTGAATCACGTGGTTGCACAGCCATACCAAGAACAAAATTAATCATAAAGTTATCAAAAATGCATCAAGTCGAGTGCGTAATCCACAAAAGAATCAGAAATCAATAACAGAAGTTTATATATGTAGTATCTATGCTATCTTCTACTATTCTTAGGAAACTTTTTTTATATTTTTCAAAACATAGTTCAAGAAAGCTAGTCTACGATTACTACATTTTCACTACGATTTTATTTATATGAAAGATGTATATAAATCCATACTTGTCTTGCATTTAACTAAGGGAGAATACAGTTGCCGTACGTTAAAACTTTTATTTTATAAATAACAAGCAAATCGCAATTTATTATTAGAAACCTGTCAAAAACGTGTTTTTGGTTCTCTCCTCGGGACTGCTTTAAATTCCACAATGTAAGATTTATTACTGACCAGTTTTTTTTTTAATACTATATTTGAAGTTACCTGTGAAAAAATTTACCACAACCACCTACTGATTCTTTTCCAGAGTATCTTATACAACACTTTTTAACCATTTCTTAATGGAGATATGAAGAATATATTAAAAACTTAAACCAAAAAATCAATGCAGCAGAAATTTTTACAAACCCAGTATAGTCTATCCGATATATTAGACCTCGGTACACCGAAAGGCAAAGCAGGAACGAAATAGACAAATTAAAATATATTTATTTAGAGGAAACAAAAACTTATCACATTCGCTACACACGAAACAACAACTTATGACATTCTTTATTACTCGACGTGTCCTTGGAATGTTTATAATAAAACATTATATTTTGTCATTTACTCACTCGGTGAAGTGTCGATGTAAACTGATAAATTTTCGCTGAAACTGTAGGCGGTACGCGCAAGCCGTCGGTATCTTTGTTACAGCCGGCACGTGCGGTGGTTTTCTTTGTGAATTTTTTGTCTGAGTGCTTTGGCGGCGTCTCAAAGGATGTGGGTTAAAATAATGGATATACTTTAATTTTAATTGACAAGTTGATTTTAGCTGACAAACTAATAAAACCAAAAGTAACACTTTTTAATGGTAGTACTAACAACAACGTGATAACGTTTTAGGTCACATTTGGGACGGTGAATGTTTTGATCAATCGTCATCATACGATATCAATATAATAAGACGTATCGCATACTATTTAAGTAACTGTAACGCTAGCTGTACACACTCGCCGAGCGTAGGCGAGAGCCAGAGACAGCGCTATACCGATAAAAGAGAGGGAAGAGATGTCTTCTCTTTCATCCGTATAGCGCTGTCTCTGTTTCTCGCCTCTGCTCGGCGAGTGTGTACAGCCGCCGTAATCAATTTCGTGATGGGAAACAAATCGTACTACATGCCGCGATCAGATGATCATCGTCCTGTTTACGGTGGGTCATCTATCTATTTATATAATGAATGTTGCTTTGTATTTTTTATTATCTATGTGTTTCTATATCAGCCTACGCTGAAACATTTGCCTATGCTACACTGAAAAGAAGTCAGCAGCAGGAGCTGCTGACTCCTTTTCGCACTCATGTAGTTAGACATTTTAAATTTTCTGTCTGATGCTCCATTGGTATTTTTGTGTGTAAGTATTATGCTATTCACCACAAAAAAAAACTGGATATTTTGAACCCATTATCTCTTTTTTTTTATTTTCTTAAAGAATTTCTACTAACTTAAGAAAATATTATGGTCATCTTAGTGATATGACGTCAAAAACTTCAACTTTGACAATACCCACGTCAAAATTTCCCAAATTCTCGTTTTAGTTGCCAGTATGAAACCATAAATTGATACATCTTTTTAAAATGTTAAATGTAACATAATAAAAATTTCAAAAATATTATTATTATCTGAATACCAAGACATATCAAAAACCAGAAGTCACAGTAAATAGATATTAGACGAGTATTCATACATATGTAAATCGATAATAAACCTACTAAATGAAATATTTTTATATTTTTTTCTAATGGCAAGTGTTAGAAAGGGATAGAGGGACTGTCCGGTAGCTACCTATCTCCTTCAAACTCATTTTGCCTCTTTGCGGCTTACAATTTAAAGTAAACCTTATGCGTAACGCAACGGTTTCATTTTAATTTTATGGTACCAAATAAACATTTATTTATTTATTTATTTATTTATTTTTGTATTATACAGTTTCGGGAGTGCACAGTCCTGAGCCTACGTAGTAGGGTATATTACGTCCATGGGTATGTGCAACAAACAAAAACTTCTCTCACCTCGTTTCCGCCAAGTATAATACACTGTATGATACAATGATACAGTATGATATGATACCGTATAATACAGTGTATTATATTTGGTGGAAACGAGGTATATTGGCAATTTCTGGTAACGGCTATCTAACCGATAATTGATTTCAATACCGATATTGGCTTTTTATCTAACTGCTAAGTATAGTTCCAATCAAATTTTATGGCGGATGTGAACATAGGTACAAGTCGCGTCGCAGTGACCAGTTTTAGGTGTAGCGGGACGCAGTGGAGCGAGGGGCATATGACTAAACCTGCGCAAGCACGCATATAGCGTTGTATTCCAATCCGCCTTAAAATTCGATTGGAACTATACTAATATCTATCGGTTACCAAATATCTGTCAAACGATCGACAACGCCGGTCACTGACAACTGACATAGCCGGTTATTAGTCGGAGCGCGGCGAGTCAATTGAATTGGTTGGCAACTAAAAATAATTATGCCTTCTCTCTCTTTCTAAGCGAATCAGAAAGTCCAGGAAAGAGATGAAGCGAATATTAGGCTGTAAGCCAGTACATTTCATTAGTAACCGATAACCGATTCTACCTCGACCTCCTCTGACAACGTCGATACGGTTGGTTAGGGTCACAGATTAGTTTTATCTCAGAATTTTTTGCAGTTTTAGCACTTTTAGCGTGTTTTGCTGTGGTGTTTTGTTTAGTTTATAACACAAAATACATATAAATCATAATATATATAGCATATTTAAAGCAGTTTTATAGTGGTTTATAGCTTTTTCCATGCACAAATTGGGTTTTTTTGTTGTAGTTTGTTTTGTTGTTCGGAATTAAATACATTTGTTGGGTATCTAAATCAAAATGTAAGTACGAAATTGATTCATAAAATACTTAGGTATTTAATCGTAGTAATTTTACTGACATGATGTTTTTACAGGAGTTTCTTGGACATAGGCACTTTAGCTCTAACAAGAAAAGCTGAAATGGAGGCTCGGATAAACACGGTTAAGTTATATTGCCATTCGGCCATGGAAAATATAACAAAATTAGAAGAGCAGGTAGAAATTTTTATTCTACTTAATATATAAAAAGTAGTTTATAAGTAGGCCTGCCATAATTTTTAGAAACCAAAGCCGGATTAACTTTAATCACTAGGTGAAAATTTGGAGATAATTATTATAAAATGAAAAATATGTTTTATGTTGTAATTATATTTCTATTTAAAGAACATAATCGCTAGTTTGAGCTTTTTTGGTATCACTTGTACTTTTCTGATGATAAAATCTTCACAAGAAATGGTTTGTTCCTTTTTAATCTATATATATTTAGTAGTTCTTTTACAATGCAAACTCTCAGGTTGCATTCTGGTGTCCAAATGCTTTTCATAAAAGAAAATGCGCGTTCAACAACTGCTGCAGTTCTTGGAAAGCACTTTATAAAATCAACAAGTTTTATGCTGCCCACTTTTGATCCGGTTCTAGATATTTCAAAGATTTGAAACCATTTTTTTTTTCAGTACACATTTTGGTCTATTGTTCTTCGTTTTCAGATTTCGTATTTTATATTATTTTATTAATTAATATCAATTCATTTAATGTGTCACTGTGATTTAATGATTCAGTCGCAAAGTGAGAGATTTGACTGTGGTGGCGCTAGAGTCGTGTAGGTATAGGTACTGTTTTCCATCTGCTACTTCCCATCCCCGCAAGAACCCAGACATTTTTCAAATCCGAACAGAAACCCGAACCGAGCTTCAAAACCCGGATGGTCCAAACGAAATCTAGTCGTATGGCAAGGCTATATATAAGTCTGTTACATTATCTCTCTGTGAACAGTTTTGTAAACTACTAAAATAGTTACATTATTTGCTTTCATCTTCTGTTGTAGTTAGGGTTCTCAACATTTAAGAAAAAAAAATATAGTATACTTTAAAAAAAGTATTGTATGGAAAAAGCAAAAAAGTTCTTATAATCTTTAATATTTTTATTAAGTTTTCATTCAATATTGTTATTTCAGAGCAAAGGTCGTCCATTTCTAAACACTCACAATCATTAAATGTAACTATTCTAAATATTTATCAATAAGTACCAAAAAAAAAAACTTTGAATTTCCAAATTTTTTGTGAGGGATTTTATTTTAAAAAAAAATTTTTTTTCTTTGTTGTAGTGCCAATTTTAAAGTTGACATAATCATCGCAGACTGTTTTATTGCATTAAGACAGATGAGTTTGGATACATGCTATCATGTCAGTCAAAAGTTAATGTAAAGGCACGTTCATAAAATTTTAAAAGGAAGCATTTGTTTGATAGATTTCTGTGTTGAAAATATAATATTTTTGCATACTATATATTATAAAACTATTGAGAACCCAAGTTGTAGTCCACACTGATCTGGCCTCAATAACTGGAAGTTTTTTGTGGTATTTCATGTACTTTATGCCAAATAATTTTTAATTATCAGTTCTTACCCAAAGATTGATATTTTGGAACAAAATTCATAATATATTATTTATTTATTTTCAGGCGAAACACTTCACCAGGAAACTAAACTGTGATCCTTCAGAACTTCGGACACAATTCCTTAGTGGCATGAATGAGCTTGATGAATATATCTATGTGTTGACCGAATTTAACCTCATACTGAAAAATTTTATAGGTGAATATAAATCGCCCTTATTTAAGAATTTATACAATAATCTGTAGATTTATATAAAAATTTTAATGTGTATCTTAGATAACAGAATCATCAAGATGGAGCATATCATGCTTCGAACTGATCGAAAATTGGACAGACCATATATCAATAACATTGTTCAATTTAATCAAACACATAAAATATATGTAATTTCAGAATATCCATTTACTTTTCTAATAAGAATTTTATATATACTTCACACTAAATATATCAAGCATATGTTTAGTTTGTGATGTATGTAGGTATATGTTTTTGTTGTTTTGTTATGATGCAATACCTCTATGTATATCCATGATATGTACCTATATACCTTTCATTCTTTAAGATTGATTTACATTGTATTAAATTGGTATTAAAAATTTACATTGATAAAAATATCAAATTTCTATACAAACCTTCATATAAACCTAACATATTAAAGCACTTCTCGCAGTACTATGAATACATTTTTATATTGTTCATCAGTGGTTTTTTTAATAACATAAACTTAAAATATAAGAAATGGCTGAATAAATGATTCAGCAAATTAATCTTTCTCTCTTTTACTCTAAGCAACTACACTAAAGCCAAATAGAGAATGACGACAACATATTGGTTTGAGAAAAATGTACAACTGTCAGTGTTCTCCTACGGATACTTTTTGATGTGAAATATCTTATGAAAAATATCTAACGTCGCGTTCAATAGGTAGTAAAACATCGCATCGCAGTAGAAAATAAAACTGATTTCAAGTCATATCTCTGTGTTTTGGACACACTCTGGAGGTTCACGTTTTTGTCATAATCCAAGATTGTTGGCTTCTGGTGAAGCTTCTCATCCTCCCAACCAAGATCACTTGCCCTTTTATTATAGTTGTACTAAGTGGTACCAAGTGATACTGATTGGTACCGAATGGTAGTATGTCAAATTTTATATAATGTTGCAGAACTAGCAATTAGTTGAAGAGGTTTTATCGATAGTTGGTAGTGCACTGACTAAAACCATAGAATTTTTTTTAAAGAGCTCATTGTTTTGTAGTAATTAGTTATTTATTGTTTGCAATTTAATGCCGAACAAAATGATATAAGCTACGATTTTATGCTTACTCAAAATTCTAATACGTTAAGCAATTACAAAATTTCACATAGTATGTTAATGGTTCACCATTTTCAAATTAGTAGGTTAGGTCATGTCAATGCAAGAAGTGAAATGAAACAGTGCTACAAGCTACTCAAAAGTCTATTGACCCATTTCAAATTTGGCTCTTAAATATACCCCACCATTTTTAATTGGTTGGTTGGTTGGTTCGTCGGTTGGTTGTTGGCTGTGTCAATGCAAGTACCAAATGAAACAGTGCTACAAGCTACTCTAAAGTCTATTGACCCATTTCATATTTGGCTCTTAAATGTGCCCCACCATTTTCAAATGGTTGGTTGTTGGTTATGTGAATGCAAGGAGCAAAATGAAACAGTGCTACAAACTACTGTTTTGTTGTAATGACGAAATGACTAATTTTCAAAATTATTATTCAAAATGACTCTTAAACTTGAATTATTATTTTTTCAGTGAACCTTAAAATTTCTTACAGAGAATGCAATAATAGGCTATGATGTCAACATTTAAAATACATGTAAAAGTTGTTTTGCAAAAAAGAGACAAAATAAACCTATAATCACATATATACTTTTGTTTATTCAATTGATTGTGATATTTTACTGTAGTATCTATTTTTAAATTTTCTTTGAAAAATCATTATTTTATATATTACCCTTATATCCTATTATTTCAACTCAAATGTTCCATACAACAAATAAAATATTATTATACTAATTTCAGGTCCTGCAGTACCAGATGACAGAGATTCTGAGACCCCACCGGTTCTGGATAGAAATAGAATGCAGTCTCCGCTTCAGCCCACTCCTTCTAGTTTTTTCGATGTCCTCAGCGAACCTGGCACATCAAATACTATGGCACCAATAATCCCCCTGCGACCGCCTAAGGAAACACAAAAGAAAAATAAGTTACCCAGAATTCCGAGTGAGACACAACTGATAGAATTTTCTAGTTCCTCGGTGTCTTCGAACAGTATATCTAACAATGAGAATTATACCGTAGAGCAAAAGTACACAAATGAAGAATCTGATGTGCCTGTAGCGAGTGTCAAGAATTTGAATATATCTGGTAATACCTATTATTTAATTGTAAACATTTAACCGTCTTAGTTAAGTTATTGCACATGAATTTTTAGATTTGTAATTACTAGTGTATTGATGCATTATTGCCATAGTCGCAGATGAACCGAATTCTAAAGCAACGAAATACACGATCATGACACAGAACAAGATAGAACTATTAAGTTCAACCTTACCAGAATGAGAACACATTTTTTGGTTCCGGTCACGTTTGGTGATTTTTCGGAATTCTTTGTACAGTAATTAATGTAATATTTTATTTTTTTTTATAATTAAAATGTTACTATATAATCATAATATTATTCTTGCGTTTTTATTATACCTCTTAGAAAATTTTAAACATGTTGACATGACAAGATGCCATTTTGAGACAGCAAAACCCATTACTTATTAAAATTCCTGCAACACACACACAATCCATCTATTATGTGATTACTGTGCAGGACAAGATCCGCAAACTAATCGTAACTATGGCGAAAAAGCATCTATACACTAGTAACCGGGAGCACGGCCCAAAGTTCTATGTAGATAGTGGTCCCATTGCATGAGCTAATATTTCTGACATTAATAATAATACCTGGCAGATTCCACACAGCGCCATCTAGTCCCAAAGTAAGCAAGTATTGTGCTTGTATTATGAAGTACTAAACAACTGGTATACATACTTAAATATTCTTTTTTTATAGTATATACACAAATAGATACTTTTTACACCCAAACATTATCAATTATTTGACGACCGCTTGTCCTGGTGGGTAGCGCCCCTGCCTACGAAGCTGGGGGTTCCGGGTTCGAATACCAAGTTGAGTCAGTATTTATATGATGAAGATTACGTTATTATTATTATGGATACTGGGTCTTGGTTGTTATATGTATGTGATGTATATGTTAAATTATGTATGAGTTAAATTTCTATAATTGCTAAAGCAATTCTTTATCAGTGTTCAAATAAAATTCTAAATAACAATTTTCCTGGTTTTAACTTTGAAAATGAAGATATTCCTATACCAATTTTCATTCTCTATTTTGCTCTCTTAAGGGTTTTTCCATGAACTATGAACCACATGTTTCTTGATTTCTGACCATAAAGCCAATTAATGAATTTTATGGTTTTAACTTTAAGAATGGGAGAATTCCCTTATTCTCATCCCCTATTTTATTCCATTAAGGTATAAATACTCAAAAAAATTTCAACACGACATTTACTTTCTGACACAAAATTTTTATATGTTTTATTTCAAAATTGATCAAACGTTTGTCTCCTATTTCACTTCCTTAAGGGTAAGTTTTTCAAAAAAATTTCAGCTCTCAGTTATCACATAAACCAACCAGCGTTGATCCATCTGTGGATACTGTCCTTGAAGATGATATTTTCCAAAATGGGGGCGATTCTGCAAGGTCCTAAGAGTAAAGAAAGACATTTATGTATAAGTAAAAATGTCCAACTCTACCCATTTGATTATGACCTCAGGCCCTAATTTAAGTTAGGACAACTGTGTTACAAGCAAGCCCAAAGACTTTCGGGATTAATACAACTAACAATTCGAGCTACTATGCAAACGTGACAAAAGTTTGTCGACCCATTATCTCGTGCTGAAACTAGATAGCTCTATATGTCAGTTATGGAGATATCGCGTTGCAGCACAAGATAAAAATTTTGTCGCAGTGTGCATGTTAGCCCTACAGAATTTGAGTGTGTAATAGTTGAACACTGGTATCGATTACTTTCCACCATATGTATTTAACTTTGCAACCTTGACATGCCACTTTAACTTTTTTTCTCTCTCTGCTTTTACCAGACACCTTACTGTCCGCTCTTAGATATACAAAAATGACAAGATTACGCGCCATAACTAAAAAATGTGAGTAATAGAGTATGTTGACGTATCATTATATTATTATAATTCGCTTACTTTAGCTCCAAGCGTTTTGTTATATTATTACTCGCAGCGAAAGTAAGAGATTTCTAAGATGCAATAAATAGTCGGTCATGTGCTCTAGTTTTAGTTCGTTTTGAAATATGAGATGCAAAATTTCGTTGAATGCAAGTTTACCCAAGTATTTGCTTCGGTCTTTTTTGTCTTGAGTTTGCTTCATTTTAGACTGTGATGCTCTCACAAATGTATTGAAATAAACTATGATTACCGATACTATAATAAAGAACTCTTGGCATTTCTTGTAGATTTTCATATTGTCGGCCGAGGCTGTTTTTTCTGATTTATATAAACTGTAAATAACAGCATTGAAAGAAAAAGTTTTTGAAAAACGATTATTTCATAGCTGAGACTCCGACCCCACAAATTGAAACTCGGAATCCTATCAAAAACAGATTCTTAATGTTTCTGATTTAACCATAGCTTTCTCCAAACTGTCTTATGATTACTGGTCTAAAAACGGCCATTCACAGCTACAAGTGGTAACCCAAGGCCATTAATTTTTTTTTATGTATAGAGGGCATGTCTGACAATAAGACAGCTATTAGTATTTAAAGTATTATGTCATAAGGCAACTTGAAGTATCAAAAAAAAAAAAAAAAGTAACTATTGTATCTCAGCTGAAGTATATTTGGTCACATGGTAAAAATTTTAATACATCATTACCTATCATGCTCATTAATAACCATATTGTACTGAGCCTCCAAATGATTCACAAACACAAGAAAAAAATATTTTAGAATCATAGATTGTATCCACATCGAGATCGATGTTAACAAAAATAAGTACGGCACAAACCAAAAATACACCATTTGATATTTTGACATAGCACTGTAAGTCAAATTTCGTCTGACGCCTATATAAAAATCGTACGGCAAAAATAAATGAAGACTATTAAAGAATATTAAAAAAAATTAAAATAAACATTGATAGTGATTTAGGCTTAGTTCTGTACCTCAAAAGGAAAAAAGGAAACCTTATAAAATCACTTAGTTGTCTGTCTGTCAAGACCCTTTTTCTCAAGAACGCATAGAGGTGTCAAGTTGAAATTAATGTTATATACTTAGGTCTTTTATTATTTGCTTAAGCTAGTATCACACAAAAAAAACATTGCTTAAAATACTTCATGCATTCTACTTTCCTCGAACAAAATTTTATAAATTATGTTAGAGCTTGGGTTTCTCTTTTCTGTTAATTATTTTTTATGCTGTCGGATTTTTTAATTTTCTTCTATTATAGTTTTTTTTTTTTTAAGGAATTAACCAAAAATACAACTACGTAATAATCAGTATCATTTTTGCATTATGTATAGTCAAATAAGATTTCTTTTTAGTCTGCCCTCATATGCATCTCGTTTAAAGCTGAAATAATATGAATATGTAGTCTCCATGGGCAAGAGGTAAAATTGACAATTTCGAAAAATCATTTAATGTGAACCCTGTAGGCACCTGTTATCAGATTATTACATAATACACTAAAAAAATCTCTCTTTCAATGCAATTTTTTCAACCAGACCTCTAATTGAAAGCTTTTTTTTAAAGTTCCTTGTTGGACAGAAAGTACATTTGGCTTTGTAAAAATATGATGTATTACAGTGATTTTATGTATGCATGCAGTATTTTTTGCTTTAGCCATTGTAGTGTAGATACATCACTTTTTAAAGTTAAATAAGTAGTTAGTGTTAGCAATTAGTTAGTGTACTACAATTGCATTACAAACATTCAAATCGTGTTCATGCGCAGCAAATGCTGAAAACGAATGCAGGACGGCCGGCCCTCAGGGCTGCATTGTACCTAGTTGGACACCTTGGCCTCAACAGGTCTGTCAAGAACCTTTCATGACACCCCAAAGTGTGATTCCACTACACTCCACCCTCCTGGCACCTCAATTTCAAGGTACTATTGACAATCACTCCGAGATTATATTGTGTTGTCTAATTTGTTAAACATATTTGGACTTTTACATCCTACCACCATTTTGCCGTGAATTAGTTTAAAAAATTTATGAATCTAGACCTAATATAGTTTGTAAAAGTGTCATGTTGAACCAAGATGCAGCAAATTAACACAGGATAACTCTAATCTATAGTTATTATTCCGAGTCAGGACATAAGTGCCAAGGGTGAATCAATTATGCAAACACTAGCATTTGTCCGCGGCTCCATTCGCGTAGACTTTACCTAACAGTCCTGTAAGTGTGATTTCTAGTTCCCGCAGCCGCACTTCTACTTCTTGAGTTTTACTCTCACTACTTTATTATATTATCTCACGTCTCATATGTATATTATCTCACAACTCTAAGCTTCAGTTGTCATTCGATTCAAATCATAGTACTGTCACAATATAAATATCATATAGTAAGTCGACACTTTTGACATCCCAGGAAATGCCTACAACGTCTAGACAAGTGTAAAGAAATCAGGATTGTCGCAATTTATTTTATATGATTATTGAAAATAATAAAAGCTAATATGCAGCACTAATACTCTCCGAAACTACGAATTATATATATATTTATCTTAGTACCTACTCAAATTAATATTATATGTGACTATGTTATCAAATTTTACAAATCTAGTATTTTTCTTGCTGACCTATTGCGTTTGTACTTAAACTTCACTAGATCTATTTGACCATGTGACCAAATCCAAAAGCATGCATTTTCGTTACTATTAGTTACAAACTTATCGTGTTGCAACTTTTTTTTTGTTTAACCCTTGCGGTGGGAAGGCGGATTAAACTCTACAGTTTCCGCGCGCCCGGATATGTGGGAGTTGCACCCACTAAACAACCGCCTGAAGCAGAATAAGGACGCGTGTCGTTAGCCCGAAAACTCCAACGACTTCATCGAAGCGGCCAGGAGGCACACTAGGGTGTCACCGGCCCAAAGATGTGGAGAAACCCCTAAAAGTTACTCGATTCGAAATAAGTGTTGCAACTGAATGTTCACGTTTTAGCGCGACCTATGTGACTTATGCCGTGGAACGCTTCTATCTCGCGATATGTAACATAAAGATTTCACATTATTAGTTACTGTACAGTATCAATGTTTTATGGTACAATAACCAATTTAGAGCGACCTTCTATAAATTGGTCCATGAGCATAGACCGCCCACGATCAAACTCACTGAACCAGGGATGATAGCGGTTTTAGATGGTGCTTCATCCCCAAAAATCTAAGTCAGTTGATCGATGCAATATTTTTGAGTTAGCCCACGTCGAAAATCGTAATGTGTCGTGATAGCCCAAAGCGCAACGAACCTGTCTCCAATTTATAAGGCCCCGTAGGGCCATGGTTCGAATCCGGGCGTGTACCAATGAGTTTTTCTGACTTAAGTGCACAACTATCACTGACTCCGTGCTTCGGAGGGCACGTTAAGCAGTCGGTCACGGACGCTGTCAATAGATGGCGGTCGTTACAGTCCCCAACCCGCAATGGAGCAGCGTGGTGGATTTAAGCTCCAAGCCCCCCTCCTCGACCCTGGGGGAGGCCTAAGCCCCTGCAGTGCGATAAAAATGGGCTGATAAAGTGAGGAAGTGATGTGAAGAAAATCGTAATAAATCATCGCACGAAAATGTTCACGAGTCAAATCCACGATGATGAAGACACGCAGTTTTCAAAATGACGTTACAATGCAAAAACAATTGACAGTTACATGAAACAAACTGTATTCTACAGCTAAAGAGTTCCATTTTTAAATGTTGCAATTGCATTTTAAATATTTTTGTAAATGGCCAGTTCCGGATTCATAAATAGTAGCCCTCATATCTTGAGAAACATTGAGAAATGTTTTTGAGAGGGGAGCGCTAAGTTTAAAAGAGCCGACAAGGCGCGAAGCTGACAGAAAGTGTTTATTCGCATTAAAATGCACCATTAGATGTTTCACATCAAAAATACTACAATTTGATGCAGCACATACTGTGTAAATTTACTGTCTGGTACCAAAAGTAGAACATCTTCGCGATAAATGGGCGACACGGGTGCAGAAGCGGTGCGGTAGGGCGAGGACGCTTCCCGGCGATCACTACCGCGAGCGCTGAAACAGCGGACAAAAGGATTTAGTTAATTTAAAAAAAAAACGTCTTGAAACGTAACGGAAGTTTATGTGCGTCTAATATATTTGATATATATACGAAGCTACGAACAAAAAATATATTTGTTCGTAGCTACGCTATATCGACGTCCCTACACGTGTCTCACGATAAATATTCGTAAACCGGCGTTAGTACCGAAGATGACTTACTTACTCGGGACCGCGCGCTCCAAGTACTTTGCTGGTACCATGATAAAAACAATAATATTCAATATTTATTTAAAAAATGTCAATAATGAACGCGTCTACGACAACAATTTATAGTAAGGCCTTGCTACTGAGGCCAGGAATGGTCGCTTCCTCCCCTCGTATTTTATGGTTGCTTTGTCTAGAGGCCTTCGTCGACCCTCTATATTTCCTTTGTAGCATTACATTTCATGGGAACCTTCAACCAAGAAAATCAGAGGCCTATATTACTCTCTCTGTGTCCCTTCAACTTTTAAAGTGCAGAAAATCACATTGGTGCATTTCCTATATTTCAAGTCATGTTAAAACACAGTATCGAAATACATGTAATCGTCTTCATATATCAGTCAATGATTATCCACCTCTAGCTGATGCTCCGCATACTTACCTCGTCTATACGACAACGCGCAGAAATATTTAACTAAAATCAGAAGTGTTTTTCTTTTCATTCTCAGTACTACAAATCTACATTCTACCAATATCATATAATTTTGACGATTTCCATCCACCAGGCAGGTAGCCCATAATAGCACTATAGGATGGTTAAAAGGTGTTTTTCGTTAGAAGATGCAATAATAGAATTGCCATTTAAAATATAGATATATATCAATAATCAATAATATATATCAATAACCAAGGATGATTTTAAGTGCGTAATTTATTGGATTTTTTTTGGATTTTATCTTTTTATAATTTACATTTAAATGTGACGTAAGTTTATCCTATTAGAGTATTTTCAAAGTATTTTATTTCCAATTCTATACATATTAGAAAAAAGTAAAGAATAAATACATATAATCTATCCTAACTACGCGTGTCGCGTCGTCCCGTATGGCCGGCCAGCGCGGCGCGGCGCCCGGCTGGTGGTGCGATATTTATATTTCGCAATAGCTAATAAGATATTAATTTAAATTGTATAGTGCGAAGGGCATTCATAATGTACGTGAAATGCTGAAGGTAAATAAAGTATTTAATTTGATAAGGATTAATACTGAATTCGTATAAATTGCTTTCCAATTACCTCATCACATGACACCATTTTTAAGCATGAAAATAGGTATAATAAGATATCCATAAAAGATACACAATTCCTTCATCCATTATTTTGTTATGTCTCAAAAGGATTAGGCAGCATTTTCGATGAAAGCTCCCAACTGGCTTGATTTTTTTCCGATTTCTTCAACAATAATCGTCATATTTCAACAAATTTCCACAAAACATTAATAAATTATACACGTAAACCTTCCTCTTGAATCACCCTGTCCATTGGTGTCAATAATATTTTAATCCGTTCGGTAGTTTTTGGGTTTATAGCATTCAGACAGACAGACAGACTGACGCGGCGGGGGACTATATTTTATAATATGTAGTGACGTTAGTACACTGTTAAAACTATAAATAAAACACATTCGCGACACTAAAAGTTTAGTATTTTAGTAGTAAATTTTTTAGTTTTTATTATAATTGTTTTTTACTTTCTCCGTTTTAACAAACAGCAGTATATTTGTTTCTGTGCTAGATGATTTGAAATAATAAATGAGATTTTTGGCAAATTTATTGTACTTTTCAACAATGTACATATAACACTCAATACCTTTTCATACAATAAAGTGCTGAAATTGACATCAGAAGTGAACGCGCGCGAGCCGGGCACACCCCGCGGGGCCCGTTGGTTTAGCCTTAGTTATACGGTAATCGTGATTTTTTTAGCACATTCGGGGATAAGGTAATTGGAAATAAACTTAAAATACATTCAAAAATAAGTGAAAAGTTGTCAACATAGAATTAATAAAAAATTTGACAGCAGCGTTTGGTTTTAATAGAGTCATAAATGTCACTTCACAGTTTTGAAAATGACTGCCGCGAATTCGCGGGGGTGAAGACGGACGCGCGGGGACCTCACGCACTGAAACTCGCCATCTTACACGAGCTAGCTAGAGTATGAATGGTTAGATGGTAAACGCTGAATAGGGCTTCTAGTCAATTCGCACTTTTATGGTTGTAAAAGTGTTGGTCGGAGTGACATGCTCTTTAAAGACAGATCAAAATGACCGATAATCTTCAGTATTATTATTTTGTATTCTAAAACAAGAATTAACTTATTTTTAAAATACACCCCTGCATTACTGGTAAATAAAGACCAGTGATTTGATAATTTCGCATGCATTACTTATTAATTGGTAATGCATGCTGATACTGATATTTATAACCAAGTTAAAAATGATTTTATACAAATTCATTTTTATTGTATTCTTTCCAGGTAAAGAAATTGATAAACCAAGTGAATATAAACTGCCACCTCAAGAAATTTTAGAAGTGGATACAGTACATGATGCACTAATTATGAATGTTGACTGCGTGTCACTGTGGATCTCAACTGTGAATCCTTCTACCATGATGGAGTAAGACTCTCATTATATTCATTTTATTTATTTCTCACTGCGTTCAAGTTTAGAAAATGTTGAGGCATTGGCATGGCCACACACTTTGCCTAATTAGCTTAAGTTTCTTTAAGAACTAGCCATGTCCGCGACTTTTGAATCTATCTCAGCTGGTTATAAAACACAACGTGACTCTCTCTCTCTGTCTGTCTGTTCGTTAGTATTATTGAACAATTCACACGATTGATTTGGTGGTTGTTAATTGGGCAAGTTATGAGTAGATTCGACAACAACCTACATAAGCTCGCTCACTTAGACACATTCCCACGCAACACTGGGCACGCGTGACGCGGTGCAGCGGCGCGGCGCGTCGGCGCCTATATTGAAAAATTGAATATCTTTTGATTCTTTGGGTCGTTTTTAATTAAATAAACACTAAATGTTAGTTAGAATAAAGCTTCATATTTTAGAGTTATTAGATTTTGAATCCAAAGAGTGGTTTTTACGTGAAGCGCGTACAAATAAGCAAACAGACAAAAATTTAAAAAGAATCTATTACAGTAATACGCATATTATTTTTCCTCACTCCTTGTAAGGTTTAGGACTATCAATTTAATATAAACATTAAGAAATGTAACAAAATAACACGTAAACATTTACCTAAGCTACAAACACAAGTAAAACAACAACTGAAAATAAAAAGTATTATTAATAAATAAATTTCGAAAACAAAGATTAGGTTAAATCGATTGTAAAACTTAAAATAGCTGTCAGTATCCAACATAGAAGTAATGTAAATTTTACATATGTTGTTTAACTTGTCCTAACATATAGAATAAAGCATTAGAAAGAAAAAGATAGCTGATACAAAATCATTGTTGCTTATGATCAGAATGTAGCCCCCAAACGATGAAGGCGAATAGTGCGTAGCTAACAACGTCATCAATATATTTAAAGTTAAACATAAGCCATTTTTGTGGCGAATTTATTTCGCACAAATTTATTTAATAATTTATTCCTATATTATCAAAAATTTAAATAATTTGATGCAAACGTCTGTCTGACTATTCAGACTAATGTCACTGAGAAGGGGGTACAAGCAAGTTGAAGCATGAGGTTTTAATGACCAGTCAAATTTTAATGTAATGACTTTTGATAAAAATCCGTTGGCCGACTTGTTCCTTTTTAGTATCGTTCAATAGGAAAATATTCAGTTAAGACTATGTAAACCTTTCCCAAAACTACCAATATTACTAGTCACCGTTCATGGGGGCACCAGTGCACGTGCACGCACCCTGCTCACATACCCCATTCCGTATGTAAGTAGAAGATAGCCAAATTTTGTTAAAAATATTTAGGATATAATTATTGATTGTGAATATTTGACTTATATTTTTATTTACGTAATGAGGTCTATTGGTGATACCTGGAACATGGAAAAATTTTGGCTGGTGACTAAAATCTCACCTGTATACTTACATTTGGAACATGAAACAAATATATGTAAATACAAGAATGCTTTCTATAGCTTTAATAATGGTTCTGAGATCCAACATAAACTATAGTTTGGTATCTAATGCCAGAGATGTCAGCACCGAAGATGGGTGTACTGTGAACATATTTAGTACACCAAACAGATTAACAGATGGCGCTAATTACAAAATTAAGCATTTAACGTCACGCATTCTGAAAAATTATTATTTTAAAATGTACATAATAGTTTTGAAAATGTGGTTTATACGCACCTTTCGAGTGGTTTTCATCGCTATCCTAAGTTTATTTTGCCGCCTCACAATCTCAGAGATATTTCATAATCAAATAGTACCCCTTGAGTTTTATAAGATGTTTTTCTTTTTTCAGTTTAATCACAGCAATGACTATGTATTACACAAACAAATCCAACTACCTCACGTTGGATGCGCTGCATAATACAACATATTGTGCTTACTTTGACACCGACACTTCAGCATGGTATCGTTGTCTTTTATTGGATTCAGAGGTTGGTTCACTCTTTCACTGAGCTTTTTATCAGTAGAATAAAGAAACACGTTGGAATCTCAAACATTTATAGACCGTCGGCTGAGGCCGTTTTTATAATGTATCGTATCACGCCTAATGATATAATACGACACATTTGTGTAGTCCTATCAAATGTGTATTTTCCACCGTTTAGAAAAATTTAGGAAGTAAAAACATATGAAAAATGCCGCCAGCGGTAAAAAATAAAACCTTGGTAACGACTATTTCTTAGCTCTGTGACTCCTACACGAATTAAAACTCGATATAGTATCATACCATTTTTTCCCCTTAAAAATTGCGACTTTTATCGTCTGTTCAGACCATAGCTTCCTCCAAACAGTCTTATATGTGTACATTATGTTTACTGGTGATAGCCGCCACTGGCAACCACCACTAGAAAACTTGGTGCGATTATTAATTTTTTTATTTCGAGAGAATTATATTTATATTTTTAAAATAGGCATAACTTCTGAAATCCTTCTCTAAACTGGTAGAAAGTCTGGCATATTTGATTGTAAGAAGGCTTTCCAAATCTGCCATGTTATGTCATTAGGCGCGATACGTTAATTAAACAAAAGGCCTCTACACAGTCTACTAATTTGTATCATACACTGTGACCAGTTTACACAAAAATCTATTTCACATAGTTCATATTCGTAACAGCGCTCCTGTTGCGTGCACAAACATACACCGACTCGCTTCGATTCGTAGCGATACCCCTACAAAATTCGCGCCGACATTAAAGTTGACGTAAAATAAGGTCGCGAGTGTGCGTGCGCGCTGTCATTTCTGATTTGAGCGCCAAGCCCACCTGTTTTTTTTTTCCATCAGCCATAATTGTTTCACTGTAACATAAATTAATTGCAGACATACACCTGTTAAACCTGCGGGCTTCATAGGCACTAAATACTGTGCAACAAACGCATACTAACACTACGCCACAGGAATAAATAATACCGACCAAAATGAAATCTCTCCAACGCAACGCGGCCGGCTACAAGAAATATTGCCTAAAATGACCTAAACAGAAACAGGCAGGGTCGTCACTTGTCGACACAATACTCTTGTGAATGAGCACCGCGAGATACTGGAAATGACACTCTTAGCGTTTGTCGTCGCTTTAAACAGGTTCTAACCAGCACTAGGTTGTCTACCGGTATCGTTGCGCTATTCGTTCGTCAGCATTTAACATGGATGCTACGCACACAGCTATCGTGTCACCTACTAATAAGCTGTAGTACGATTATTTCGTTCTGGTCGGTAGTATTTATTCCAGTGGACACGCGTGGCATGTCCACTGGGCCTTTCTAACGTTACCTTTTCTGTGGTTTCAGCAAAGCGAAGGGATGGCTCAAGTGTATGCCGTGGACTTGGGAGATATACAGACTACGCCAAATAACAGATTGCAAGCACTACTACCGGAGTTTTGTCTACAAGCGCCGTGCGTACGCAACTGCCATCTAGCAGGGGTGAGAAGTGTTACTGTTTTATTAATTTTTTTGTCGGTCGGTACAGATCCGAAAGATTTGTACTAGTTAAGAAAGTTAAAAAAAACTATGAATACTTTTGACGATGTACAGTGTTTCTTTTAACCAGACTAGTAAAAAAATATTAAATTATAAGAAATATAAATATTATATTATTGAAATAGAGGGAGGAGTTTATTTATTATTTAAATATATTTACAATAAAAGAACACTGTTTTGTATTAATTGTAGTTTATATTTATTTGTCATAAAAATTATACCTTTTTTTAAATATCGATCACTAAAAAAAATGTCCATCTTCAAATATTTCGTTTGGAAGGAAATCAGATTAATTTGTTTTGTTACATGCACAGTAACAGATCTGTACAAATTGTAATAAGTACGTAAGTACTTCATTTCTATTAGGGCTGATGTGTTTATTTTATCAACCAATACCAATCTCTAATCGGCAGAGTTAAGATCTAATAATATATGGTCGCGAAATCTCGGAAATGACATGCAAAAAGAAATTTCGCCAATGTTTCAAGTAACTTCTTGAATACTGTAATAATAGTATAATGTGTAGTATCCTAATAGTACTATAATACAGTACTTGCCACCGATCTGTGCGGCTCTGAAGTGCGATGCGCATGTCCTTTTGCGCAGTTCCGCCATACTTTTTACCGTAACGCTTCTATAGCTGCGACGTTTTTATGACTGACTTAAGCGCCGCACAGATCTGTGGCAAGTATATAAATATAGTAATCGTAGTACACTATTAAAATTTTCAGATCGACATAGAAGACCAGAGTCCAGAATTTTTAGACAAAGTTAGAAACTACTTAATGAATTTCAGAGGCCAAATGTGCAAGATGGTGATCGAGGATAAGTAATTATTACTATATTGTTTTATTTATATGTGTTAATTGAAAATAAGAAGTTGTATTAATTTATTGGTAAAAAGTGAAATATAAAGGATTTCTTATTATTAGAAACAGATGCCACGTAAAACTTAAATTGTTATATTAAGTACAGTTGAACTAATTACAA
Source organism: Luffia ferchaultella (assembly GCA_949709985.1). NCBI lineage: Eukaryota > Metazoa > Arthropoda > Insecta > Lepidoptera > Psychidae > Luffia > Luffia ferchaultella. The sequence continues at coordinate 13,224,908 of OX453250.1, read as the reverse complement.
GCGATTGTCATCATTAGTAAATTAGGAAAGAAAATAATCATTTTTTTCTTAAATTTAGCAGTTTGTTCACTCAAAACACAAAATCTATCTATTGTTCCAAAGGCGCAAGCACGGTTCCATATTTGTGTAAGTCTGCAATTGCATCTGTAAACGCTTTCTAAACGCAATCTCTCAGTGCAAATTTTCCTAGTGAAAATACTTGTTTGAAAATATATTCTCAGAGATCATATTGCGTGCGATTGATTGCAATTGTAATCGTATACTAAGAAGTATGGTTTTAGGTAGCTGTTGCATGACGACAGCGTGTTGGAGTTTATACGCGAAACTGCTTTCTCACATTTGTCATTCCTTTATCGTAGTGAGAAAGCAATTTCGATCATAAACAGAGTGATCAACACAACCAATCACAAACTGTTTTTCCACCTCACCACCACATGTCCATGTCTCGCCACCATCACATTTCGCACCACCGCATCGTTTCTATAAAATTATGTTATTTTCAACGTTTTTTAATCTTCCTTGGCAGACCAGGGAACATACCCAACCTTACCTACATAGTAAATGTCAAGAACCCCTCCCCCCACCTCGTATTTTTCAAGTGGTAATTCATAAATATGATTTCAAATCATTTTTAACAAACAAGAAATTTGAAAAAATCACTTTGGCTCACAACTGTCTTCCGTAATACGGCACTTGCCACGTGAGGTCAGAGTGCGTCCACACCTACAATTACAAGTGAAAAATATATGTATAAAAACATATTCAAACAGGCACTTAATTTACCAAAACAAGTGTTTTTTGTCTTTTATTCAGAATTATTTTCCTACGTAACAAAGACCTAAGCCCCTCTTCCGCCCTGTGACCAAGCGTGGTATTTTGAAGACCCCCCTTCGCCCTGAACGGGTCACGTATTATGGGTACTTTACCTAAATCAATCTCTTTAGTGTACTAGTTTTTTGTAATAACAATTGAGAATTATGTGAATAATTTGTTTGTTACTTGATTAGCATCAAATAAATATAACCGAATTATTTGAATAATTTTCATTCAAAATCACCATAGCTTTATTGTTCTAGTATATATGAATAAACTTGAAACCAACTCCCAAAATCTTCAACTTCAACTCAACAATTATTATTGTATGTTTTTTTATTATAACTCGATGTGTTTGCACAAATTATAATATATATTTTTTTTCCCTTCGTGAACAGTACCTCGGAATCCCTAGAATGTTATGTGATACTTAACGATAATCAAGTGTTGAATCATATGCTGGTGACCAAAGGCTTAGCAGTTCACACTAATGGAAAATGCTACTGTAACACTTTACCAGGTAATTTATTACACGCCTTTTTTTATGACACCCAACTCGTCCCAATTCATGGAAACAGGATAATGCTTTCAATCCATATGTTTTAAGACCTACCTAGATGTCAACTCACATGACAAGACCAGACTTTGATATGGATAAGCCGGAACACTTTCTCTTCCTTTTAAAGTTCTTTATAAATAGCTGCAGTGACAGCCTGTTGATCTGTCTGCACGACAATTACTTAACATCTTAAATTTTATTGTCATAAATCAGTTAAAAATTAATTTCAATTAAAATTTTTCAATATTTAAAAAATACCTTTTTAAATTTTTTTTACTTAGTTTTTCTTCTAGTGTTTTTAAAAATTATAATTTTATTTTTTAATTCCTTTATTTTTTTAGTGCATACAGGAATTATTTCTGTTTGTTTCTGTAGATTTCTCTCTCTATCGTTTGATAATACCATCCTAGTAAAAGAAAACCAACGGAAGTGTTTCCAACCTCAAATATTTTTTTGGCACGTCATCAGTGTAACAGTACTGTTTTCATTTTTAATTATGACATACAATCATACAACAGTGTCCTGTATAAATTTTTGCCTATCTGTAAGATATCGCCAATTTGGTAGACTCCAGTATATTAAGAATGCCCCTTACCGACTCTTGCTTCACACATTCCTTCTATCTATAGATACATTTTTTTTTATAGGACATTCCATACAGCACCATCTAGTCCTAAAGTAAGCAAGTATTATGCTTGCGTTATGGGTACTAGACAACTTACTCATACTCAAATATTCTTTGTAATATATGCATATATAGATATTTTATACCCGGACATGGAACATAAGTAGACATGTTCATGCACACAAATATTTGTCGCGGGTGGGAATCGAACCCGCTACCTCTGATTCTGCAGTTAAGGTCTCTAAGCACTTGGCTAATCGGTCAGTTAAACATAGTAATTATAAAATGAAAAAGTTTGGTTTTAATCCACTTCTCATAAATATTAAACTATAAATAAGTTTGTTAACCAATCTAACTCCTTTTTATTCTACTAACAAAAATTGGCTATGAATATTTTCTAACAGATAATTTATGTTTGTTATTTTTGCAGGAAACGGTTTAGCGACAAGCACTAATAATTTTCAAGATGTCAGAGACGAGATAGATACAAACGATTATCCACAACATGATGATGCACTGGTCGCGGTTACGGTATATATATATATATTTTATTTTAGAATAGCTAAAACAATTGCATTTAATGGCCCTGCTGCCCACATATATAAGTAAAATCTTCACTAGTTTCGTTTTTGTGAGCGCATCCTGCAATAACCACTAAAAATATAGGTTTTTTTATTTGTAATATTCCGATGATCATATTAGGCTGTATTTAATGACCGCAAGAAGTAAATCAATTTGCTCATATTTATTTGAAAACGATTGAAGGATTTCAATGTTTGGTACTGCAAAAGTGTGTGTGTTTGACACCTTTTTTGGCAATTAAACTGCATAGATCTTGTTGAAGCTTGATAGGGAGGTAACTTGCATCCTATAGACGGAAATAAGGAACTTTGTACCCTGGAAGTATTTGTTTTTTTTTTTTACATAGATACGCAATAGTACCGCTTTTGATAAAACAAAAATGTGTCTGTGTTTGTCATCTTCTTTTGTCAATTAAACTGCATAGATCTTGTTGAAACATAGTAAGGAGGTAGCTTGCATCCTATAGACGGAAATAGGGAACTTTTTACCCCGGAAATAATTTTTTTTTGCATGGATACCCAGTTATACCGCTCTTGGTAAAATTTTATAACTTGCATAATGGATAAATATTATTTGAAATATATATGTATATATAAATACGAAAACGAATGTCTTTAGAATATGTACTCACGGCTTAACTACTCAACACAGAGAAGTAAAGGGATTACAATATGCGAAGTATTGCGTGAATGGTTTGTTTGTCTGTCTGTCTGTTACGTCTCCATGGCTATAGTACTGAAATGATTTAGACGAAATTTGGCAGAACATGAACTTAAAACATGGAAAAGGACATCATCACACTAAGGAATATAATCATGACGACAGGGTGGAATCGGAGAAACAAATAGTTTACAACTTGTAGTCCACGCGGGCAAAGCCGTGAATCTCTAAATGGAAGTCCACTTGACAAAAAGAATAGGGTAATTGAGTACTATTAAGTATATTTGTCAACAAAATATAAAAATACACTTTATACCATAAGTTGAAGAATGTGGAAATTGTAAGCTATGAGAATTTTATATGTCTCTTTCTTTTAAAACGTTATTTTGCCTGACGTCACAAATAGGTGTGCCGTGGGGTATTAGATTAGGTAAAGCGGGTGGACGACCGCTTAGCCTAGTGGGTAGCGACCCTGCCTGCAAAGCTGGACTTCCCGGGTTCGAATCCCAGGTCGGGTCAGTATTTATATGATGAATATCGATACTGGTACCGGGTCATGGTTGTTATATGTATGTGGTGTCTTCGCTTGGTACCCAAAACACAAGCTAATGCTTAGTTTGGGGCTTAGACGTTGTTGTCATGAATACGTTATTATTATTATTATTGCCCTCTCTGTCTAAGAGGACATTTTAAACATTCATGACTTAGCTAATAATGATTAATTTTTTAAATTTTTTCACTGTTATGATATATTTCAGAAACTCTTTCATATAAAATAATTTAAAAAAAAAATAGGCAACTAGCCTATCGTTTTGTTGTTACACTTCTGTCAAGTTACAACTTTTAAATTATTAGTCAAAGAAAGTTAAGTATATGGCCCCCTGGTTCACCATTGTATCGTACGAACAATCTAGTAAAGGTTTTTTTTTTTATATTTAATAATTGCATCCTTTGGGGTCAACCACTTTATTAAGAAAATGAAATCTAATGTAATATTTTAAATTTTATTTCAGGGTTATCACAACAGAGACGAAGCAGAGATTTGCAAACTTTACAAAGGACCTCCAAACAAAACATGTTTCAAAGGAGAAAGATGTAAGAAGAGGCACATACCGATGCATCCAGGTAACTAAAGACAGTTTTAATGTTAAACAACGTTTTAAATTTTAGTTACAGACAACCAAACCACAATAGGATTACATAGATTGTTTGAGAATAATAATAATGTATACATCACAACATCGTCTAGGTCCTTAAATTTAGGGTACCAAGCGAACACACCACATAAATATAACAATCAAGACTCGGTATCAGTATCAATATTCATCATGTAAATACTGACCTAACCTGGGATTCGAACCCGGAACCTCGAGCTTCGTAGGCAGGGTAACTACCCACTAGGCTAAGCGGTCGTCATAATCATTTAATTAAATTAGAGATTCATAATAGTTATTAACATAATGCATACTTCTAAAAGCATGATCTGGCTTTAGCTAAAATTATAAGCAAAAATAGTTCACTTTATTGTGGAAACACAACTAGGTCACAAAGCTATGGAATGTTAGAATCGAACCCTAGATGTTTTCAGTGTCAACAAAGTGATTGAAGAATTTTATTACTTTATGATAAAATTTGCATTAATTACATTAGAATACGACGATAGTTGTTCCTGTGTTAATAATACAAATAGGCCAATACATAGAAAGAACAAAATTGATCGCAGCGTCCATTACCATAGAGATAACATTTCGGTCATTCTGTCTAAACACCTGCACACTAGTATACGTTACCGCTTTATAGGCGAAAAAGCTGACGACGTCCTTTCGCTGAGTATCCGCCCCCCTACCCTCCCACTACTTGTGTGCACGTTTGACGCATAATTTAAATTGAGTACGTGTAGTCTTATTATACGCTACTGTCAGTTATGTTGCTTTGAGAGCAAATATAATCTTTTATCAATGGTCCACGCTCCTAATACACAATCTATATCTTCTATGACGCAATAAATTGTGAAAAATACGTAATTGTTACATGTAGTTAGAAGTAAATATAATGGTATTAAATGACATGAATTTTGTTTAAATGAAATTGCTTACGTTATTTAAAAAATTCTACAACTATTTATAATTGCACCAAAACAAGAGCCTTCATGTCAGTCAGTGATGGCAATTTTGTTACAAATAAATGAGCTAAGTAACGTTGGGGATGGTTTTTTCATACAAATTTCTATCATTACATATGGTGTTTAATCTTAAACTACAATAAAGAAATATTCTATGAAGTAGGCAGTCCATGTCTGAGCTGTCAAAGAGAGTTGATTAAATCCGTCTGCCATTGTCCGATTCATTTTTATATAAAATACTCATGATCATAGTCAAAAACCTATACACATTAACTCAATTTGGTCAAATTGAAAGTCACGAGCCATTTAATTATCAGAGATAATTGATTGATAATGATTGATGACAAGTTAAAAGGTTAACCTATTTGCTACTCATTAACCATATTTGGTCAGATTGAAGGTCACGACCCATTTAATTAACAGAGACAATTGATTGATAATGATTGATGACAAGTTAAAAGGTTAACCTATTCGCTACTCATTAACCATATTTGGTCAGATTGAAGGTCACGACCCATTTAATTAACAGAGACAATTGATTGATAATGATTGATGACAAGTTAAAAGGTTAACCTATTCGCTACTCATTAACCATATTTGGTCAGATTGAAGGTCACGACCCATTTAATTAACAGATACAATTGATTGAGAATAATTGATGACTAGTTAAAAGGTTAAATAGAAATAGATCATGTTTACTACAAGTGTTTACTATGTCACGTCACAGTGTGTATGCACAAAAAATGCAATTTAATAATCTATGTCAAATGTGAACTAATAAATTCGAATGTTTTTATTTGAAAAATTATCGTATTCACATTGTTTAATAATTATTGTATTATAGTGTCAGACACTGTATTGCGAGAACTGTGGGTACAGTCAAATCTCGGTACCTCCGCGCGTAGGTATAATATAAATGCCTACAACGACGCGCCCTCCCGTCGCACACAAGGATTCGAGCGAGCACACGGTATTGCACGCTAGTACTGTTTTCACTATTTTCTGTTCTGTAGAATCTAGTCGTGCGCTTAGTATTTCATTATTCATCATCATTATTTACGGAAGTACAGTACTTACCACCGATATGTGCGGCTTTGACGTCATACACAAAAACGTCGAAGTTAAATATGATTAATGAACACGGTCACAGTGTATTTATTACATTTACTACCACCAGGACTTGATTGTAAAAGAAATGAAATGGCCCGTTATTGGGGTTATGTTGCTCAAAATAATGTTAATTAGAACATAAACAAGGCTACAGAATTAGAAATTTTTTTTATGTCATGGCTGCCAAAGAATGAAAAGATTATAGTTACTGACAAACATACGAGGGACCCACCGAAATGATGGGGAACAAATACTATTAATGGACCTTACGTAATTTATGTTTCATTGTTTATCGAAATATTCTCCTGCACAATTAATACACTTTTGCATCCTTTGGAGCCAGTCATTAAAGCAGTAATTCCAGTTTGAAGTGGATGTCCCCAAAATGGCTGATTTGTAAGCATCTAGCTAGCTGCTTCCGGGTCTTCAAACCGTTGTCCACGCAATAAATCTTTCATTCTGGGGTATGTAAAAAATTCGTTTGGGCTCAGGTCAGGGCTGTACGGAGGATGGGTCATCAACTCAATGTTTGCCTGACTCATAAATTCTTTTGTCCTACCGGCGTAGGGG